>RJWT010044122.1:0-11852 GCA_004365215.1 Cuniculus paca
TCATAACCTCCGTTGTTCCTAAAATTCATTCTTCGATTTTAGAGAACACGAACTTGCATGGAACATCTAGTAGGTTGGGAGTTTTGTTCCCCTATATCATATTTATTCTGGAATTGTTCTCTCAATCTGTCTGAAAGAGTGTTTCCTGCTATGAAAATCTTGTATCATGAATAAAGAAAAAAACCTACAGATACTTTTAAATTAAAAAAAAAGAATATAAAATCTGAATTTCTTCTAACTTCTGTTAAGTAATTAGAACATTACTTGCAACATTGGCCTTTTATTATTGCATAAGGGCTAGGGCCAAACAATGACTACCCCATGCCTCTAGAGAGAAGGGCTCTTCAGTTTGTCACAGTCCTGGAACTTCTACTGACTTGTACTTGACCACCTCCCTCACTCATGTTTCCTGCTCAGCCTCTGTGGTCGCCTGAGTTTTTCTCCTGACAAAATTAAATGTTTCAACATTTAATGAAAATGGAAAATGTATGAAAAAAGGAATCTTCCCTGAGCCACTGTATCCCCCTGATCTGGCGGGGGTCTTCAACAATTAAATTCCTCCTTGATGGATATGTTGTGATAGTCAGTTATAGTAATCATTTCACAACATATATGTATTTCAAGACATGATATATACCTTAAATATATTATTTTATTTTGTAATTATACTGAAAAAAATTGAAATTCTCTGGGTTTAAATACACAAAGCCTTTTCATGGATGCTGGGGTCCAGCTAAGTAATCAAGACTATTTTTGCTGGCCCAGCCTGGCTTTATTCTCTGTCATCCACCACCCCCAGCAAAAAAGGGTTTTTTTCAGCAAGATTCATGTCAGATGTTCTGTCAAGAAAACTCAAACATACTTATTTCTCTTTCAAAAGTGTGTAATTTTTTTCCACCATAAAAGAGATTCTTGTTATTGAATATTTGGAAGGGACAGTCCTTAAAGCCAACATTTTGCCAAAAATAAATATCTCTCTCAATATGAATTTAGATTAGTAATGGACTCCTCAAGCCTATTAGGTGGAATAGGCAAGATAGCCAACAACTCCTCAAATAGAGCCACTGCCTCTTTCCTCCCATCGTCAATGCTGCCCCTGGCCAGGTATCCAGGGCAACTAAACATCCCTTTGTTAGCTAAGTCTGACACACCCACCCCTTCAAAAATGGCTTTTGCGTCTTCAGGGAAGGTCATAATTATGTAAGACTCAATCATTGTATAACAGATTGCTTTGAAGTGATTATTTAAATTGTGCATTGGCAGGAAGACAGTATCCAAATATAATGAGTTGCATTGATGATATAAGTGCCTTCTTTGAGCTGATACAATAGCTGCCTCTGTTGCTGTTTGAAATATGGGCCAGCTGGAAGACTTCAAAAACTTACATTGTTTGAATTGAATTCAGAATATGTTGTCTCTCTTTGTAGAGCCTGCTCCTGAGAGATAAGTGTCCGTAGAATAGACCTGCGGGCTCCAAAACTGGGCTCTGGCAGGGCTTCCAGCCAGGGCAGTCGGTGTCAGTGCCCAGAGGTACACTTCAAGGCTCAGGGACCTGAAGAGTTCCAGCTGGGTCCCCTCAGCAAGAAGAGCTGGCTGGTGATCTTTACCTCCAGACATCCGGTCCCCTTTATCTCTTTATTTGCTCAACCTATCTAGAGCAGGAGGTATGTATTTCGCGAGCAGTTTGCTATGCCAACTCCTTTTGGAAGCTGTCACCCTGAAGGGTGCTGGAATGCTGCAAATCCTTATGTTGGGGCACTCCAAAACAGACTAGCATGCAGAAGAGAATTAGGAGAAACCCAAATCGCTGGCCCATACACTAGCCACTGCCTCATCCCAGGGCACCTGTACCAACCAGGAGAGGAACTGTAAGCAATGAACCCCTAGTAGCCAAGAACCAAGACTTTTCCCAAAAGGCGTCCAAGGAATTCTTGATTGACAATAAAGGTCATATTTCTGACCACAGCTGACTTTCTGATCCCAGCACTAGCCAACATTTTTATAAAGGGCCAAATGGTAAATATTTTAAGCTTTGCTTCTCTGTCTCATGTTCTTTTCTGTGGTGGTTTAAACAGCCTGGTAAAAATGTAAAAACCATTTGTAGCTTGTGGGCAAGAAAATACAAGCTTTAGACAGGGTTCGAACCTGGGGCCATAATTGCCTTCCTTGCCATTCTGTGACAGTGCACTGAATTGTTTTGCTCTACATCCTGATGCCACTGGGTCTGATGGTGGGAACCTGGCAGTGGGCCTTAGATCTAGGTAGCCCCTTTGGAAAGAGTGGATGATGTCCAAGGAGCTATGTGAGTTCCTCAGACCGTCTTTTAATCCTGCAGCCCATAGCCACTCTGGTCCCTCAATGTTCAAAACGTGTATCAGGAATGTTTTCCTGTTCTCTTTCCTCCCCAAACCCACCCTTGCTTTCTGAGTTCGAGGGCAGAAGGAGCGAGCTTTCAGCCACTTTACCCAGAACGGTGAGTAATGAGCAGTAAACGATGTGCTGACTGAGTGGATGCCTCACGTACTCCACTGGGTTCCCATCTTTCCTGCTGGTGAACCACAGAAAGTGGAGACATTTAAGCTACTTTGTGCTTTGTAGAGTCCTTGGAAACTTGTGGTTTTGTGTCTGTATAGGTCATACTCTTGGTTCAGCATGTTTCTCTGACCTAAGCTTGTAGCACTCTTTGTGATCTGCTTACCAAGTGTGGAGTGTGTCTGCCCCATGGTTGGGAGGAAGCCAGAATCCTCCTGAGCCAGGTAGGGTCTCTAACTTGGACAAGGATTCCCCAGATATGCTGCTTCTCCGGTTTCTGGGATCATTGGTCAGGAAATCAGGATCGCCTTGGAATCAGAAGCCTTCACTCCTTCTCAAGACTGCGTGGACCTAGGTGTACTGTGACTAGTTTCACCTTATGGTTGCAGAAATATTTATGTTTGTGCCTAAGCCTAGGGGGTTCTTGTTCAACTCAGGGTATTTTACTTTTTCCCAGGATAGTTTAAAGTTTTATTTATTTATTTATTTATTCTTAGAGATTATCTCCTTAAGACACCAAATTTTATCAGAATATGTTTAGGTGCTAGCAATGGAAATCACTGACTTAACGGCCTTAAACACAAACAAATTTTTATTATATCATATAACAAGGAGTTCAGAGGGAGAGTATTGCAGGCGTGGTCAACCCAGCGACTTCAGCTTGACATTAAGGGCAAATCTCTTTGCTTTTAGACTCAGCGTATAGCTTTATCTTCACATCAGATTTCCTTTTGAATATAACCCATGTGGTGGAGGCCAGGGTTTTGGGGAGCACCAGGCCCTGCTGAAGATGTAGACACCTACAAAATACTGGAATTCTGCTGGAGGGAAAGAGAGGCAGCACACCTCAAAGTGCCTGGTATGGGAGACATCTATTTTCCCTCATTGAGATGCTGGACAACTCATCACCCAGAGTTCTAAAAGAAAAGTTTTAGACAAGTCGTCTTGAAAACATTGGTGCAAATACCCAGGGCTACCTCTTTCTGTGCCATCTTTTAGATAAGAATCACAGCTCCATCTAATCCCACCCCACCCTTGGCATCTTGGCTTTGAAGATGCTATGACAGCTACTGTTTACTGAGCAACCATTATGTGCCAGGCATATGGTTTATAATCATACAACTGCACTAGGAGGCTGTTTTGTCAGTCCTCCATTTTATAAATGGGGGACTGGAACCCAGTGACATTCTAATAGCTTGCCTCTGGCTGCACAGCCTATAAATGACTGAATCAGGAGTCATCAAGCATATATATATATATCAGGAGCCTATAAATGACTGAATCAGGAGTCATCAAGCATATATATATATATATATATATATATATATATATATACTACATTTCCAGCCCCTTCTATTCTTTATTTTGAGACAGTATTTTCCTTAGTCACCAAGTTGTCTAAACTGGGATGAAACTTGTGACTCTCCTGCCTCAGCCTCCCAGGGTGCTGGAGTTACAGGTGTGAACCACCATACCTGGCTTTTTTGAGTATCTTCTTTGACTCAGGTACTGTACTAAGTGCTGAGGGTGTAAAGAAACGTTAAATCTGGCCCTGTGTCAGGAAGTACATATGCTGTACCTTTTAAAAGATTACCCCAGATAACGAAAGTTATTCCTCCTGTCCAGGCTGGGAAACAGCTTTGGGTAAGTAAAGAAATTAATCTCTGCCTTGTGCCTTCTGCTGTGAAGTACAGGAAGCCTAGTGCTTTACTGAATGGCCTGGTAAAGAAGTTAGTGGGGCTTGGGCTTTGTTGCTACACTCCCTGTTTTAAATCCCACTTCAGCCACTTTCTGGCTGGATGACCACGGGCAAGATACTAAACCTCTCTGTGTCTATGTCTGGGACAGCTATGAGGTTTAAGAGAAAGGTTTTGTACAAGCACAGAAGTGGAATTCAGTATAAGCAGCTATTGTCACCAGTTTATACTGCTCTTCATGCCCTTTTCTTACTAGGTAAAGATGATCAGAGGCTCAGCTTCCTGCTCCCTCAGCCTGTTATGTTAGCATTTTACACCCTTACTCAGGTGTGAGCGCCAGGGTGTAGGTTGCAGCTTGTACTTTGCTCAAAATGACACCTGGCATGTTGAGGTGCTTGATAACTTGCTCCTTAGTGTGGATGGCAGGTTTGCAGTCAGCCTTAATTTCCTCTTGCATGCTGGCTGCATAGGCAGGTGATGGAGAACCGGGGCTTCTCTCTGTTTCTCCTGGGTGGGCTAATGACCATGTGCTGTTTAAATGTGCTGAGTCTCATAAAAGCCTCCCGCTCCTTTCTGAAGGGAATTGTGATAGAGCAGGCAAGAACCTGAGCAGGGGAATCCTCATCCCAGACTCTGGTCACAGTTGGGGCTGGGGCACTGGGAAGTCCCCTAGCCTTGGTTTCCTCTCCTGTGAACTGGGTGGGTCTTATCAGTCTGTAGCCTCACTGAAAAATCCCCTGGTGTGCATACGTGTCGGGTGCGGAAATAGAGCTGGGTATCTGAGAAATAGGGCAGCCCAGCCCTGTCTTGGAGGCGGCTGGCATGGAGTGGCACACTATGCTGGCTGCAGGCTCTCCTGAGCATGCCTGGGCCCTGTCTTCTTGGCAGCCTTGGATGTAGTTTATCTATCTGGGACACTCTGTAGGATGCTGCTGCTGCCCAGGGGGCCAAAGGGCCAGTCGATCTTAAGGGAAATAATTAAGGCCCAGAAAGCCTTGCTGGATTCTATCAGTGCAAGGTACTATTAAGAACAAGATAAAGGCTTTGAACTTTGATTGAATCTGGAAAACAAGGCCCACGCTGGCATTTTTCTTTGTCATGGTGTTATGGGAGGATGGAGGGACCCAGGGAAGTAGGAGAAAGAGGAACAGAGGGTAGAAAAGCAGTTTCAAGACACTAGGCAAAAGATCATGAAAAAGGAAAGAAAGAAAAAAACAAAAACAAAAACAAAAAAACCCTCTAGACTTGCCTATGCTTTTTGCTTTCTTTTGGCTGTGAAGGAAACCCTGTGAAGCGTGAGTGGACCACACCAGCTTTTCTGCGTTGTCCCCAGTACCACAGGGGAGCAACACAGTCATTCCTGCAGTGGAAGTTCGTGCATTCAGTGGGAAGTCTTAGATAAGGTTTTTCTAGGTGGGGGCCTTGCAGTGTCCCTTCCCCAGGGTTTCTCTGTGGCCTGCATTCCTTTCCTGTGTGCTTTGCCTTGCTGGTACACTGGTGCACGGGGGGGGATCCGCCAGGAGGAGAGCCCAGCGAAGGAGCGAATCTGAATGGTCACTCGGAACTTTATTGAGGTTTTGCTGCCTTTTTACTGTGTGGCTTTGGCAAATCCAGCTCTCACCACTGAAATCCAGCCAAGGAGATCTGATTTCTCAAAAGCCATTTTGATGTTTTTACTTCAAAGGGAATTCCTTTCATACCCAAGGCCCAGTTCAGTGGCACCACACCTGCCCCTTTGGGCTGTGGGTCTGCTCCAGGCTTTTGGTCTCTTCTTTATGTTCTGCTGGGAGAGCCAGGATCTTGGCACTGGGGCTGCCTGAGATCCTGTGATATACCGAGGTTCGTTCTTGATGTCTCTGGTCCCTGGCACCTTGCATACCCTGTCGCTTCGCCCCATTTGGGTCTGCTTCATTTGCTTTCCCATTTCCCAAGTCCTGCTCCCTGCCATCATTGTACTGATGATGAATGCCACTGCCCTTCCCTTTGAGGTCTCCTCTTTGGGAGAGCCTACCCTGATAGCTCCTATTTCCTCCTGCCTGCTCAGGATGAGGTTTCCTGCTTGGAACTCAACTCCTTCCAGTAATGTTCTGCAGTGCTGCCTATTCCTCCCTTATTACATTTTGCTTAATTATCCCCTTCCTGTTCATGACCCTCAAAAGGTAGTGAGATCTGTGAACACAGTCTTTAATTTCTCCATGCGTGGAGCACGATGCCAAGCACGATGTGCATCCTTGACCCATCATTAGTGAATTGATGAATTCCACCTGCTGTTCTTTCTCATGTCCTAGGATTTGGTTGAGGAGTTCAGGGACAAACTAGCCTGAGGAAAGAAGTGAGTAGCCAGCAGGGAACAGAGAGATATTCTACGGTGTCACTGCCTCCCACCCCTCAGGTCTGTTTTATATGTGTATACATATACTATGTTATAAATATTGTGTATATCACTGGTAACACAATATATATATCCATGTTACATATGTAATATATAATATATAATATTTATCTACATATAAAGATTGTTTTGTCAAATGGTTTTATTTTTAAAAAGTTTGAAAACCAAGGCCTTGAGGTCAAGGTCTCTCTCCAAGGAGCATTATTTTTGAAGTTGTTATTAATTACTACTTGGGCAAATTGCTTTGTTCCAGCCATTTTAGGCTTTTACTGAGTTGAGGGAGAGAAGCACTACTTTTTGGATAGTGACTTCTTTATGTTTTACCTTACTCCCCACTCTAACCCCATATTTCTACAACCCTGGCCCGGTATTAGGGAATAAGGAAGGAATTGGATTCCCTGAGGTCACAAAGCTGTTAATGTCATTAATTTCAGAGTTTTTGTTGTTATTTTGTTCAGCACTGGGCCAACTGGGGTCCACCACTAGGATGCTACAAGGTGGGATTGGAGTCCTTACCTTTTGTGCAGACCTGTTGAATGGTAGCTGATTTTATTATTATTGATCAAGTTTTCTGAGCTGCTGTGCCTTCCCTTGGGCATCTTGGGCTGCACCTCCATCACTCCTGTTTCCTCCTCCCATGAGGGCTCTGCCTGGATTGACCTGTCCACTGCAGGAAACCATGCTCAGCTGTTCATTCATTAAGACCCACTGGCTTCTGTCCCATGATGGAATGGTGTCAGAGCACTGAAATGGGATCCATAGCCTGGTCTTGAGTCTTGAATTACTCCCCAGTTGCGGGAGTCTGGGTTAGTCACTCATTCTCTGAAGTCTGTTTCCTAGTAGGTTAACAGTGACAACCACCACAAGGTGAGGCTCATCTGAAATTCTAGATCCATCTGTCTCAGCTTTCCTTGCCATTAGAATTTCTTGAGGAAATTTTAATATCCCAGCTCCCAGAACATACTCCTAGACCAAGTCAGTCAGACTTTCTGGAGACAAGATCCAGAGATCTGTAGGTTTTACAGCTCTTCAGATAATTCTAATGTGGATCCAAGGCTGAGAATCACTGTTTAAAGTATTGAGAACACTCAAAAAACAAATGGATTCTGAACTTCATCTGTTTCCTGCTAACTATCTACAGTGGTTTTCAGGCCTAATTTTTTTTCAGACTCTTTAAAAATGTACTGGAAGTTGTGTATCTATTTCTCTACGAATGGATATACAGAATCTTCCTGTGATTTCAGCAAATAATCCCTCTACAAGGCAAGTTCCCCATTTCCTTCCCTACTAGATGTTTCTTCCCCCTGTGGTCTTTATCACTCTCCACAAAAGCATTCTCAAGTCCCTCTTCTGGGATAGATTCCCAAAATGGTTCCAGGACCACTTTTACTTAAGAAAGCTACCTGGGATAGGACCCAGGAATCTGCATTCTCAGAAGCTCCCTGAGGTTTTTTCCTCAACACTGAAGTTTGAAAGCCATGGGTCCCAGGATTCTCAGTGCAAACTTATCAGTGGACTAATCTACTGATGAGTATGGCACCTGAGTGAACCAGTCACCTTTCAAAAGTCCCATCTCAACACATGAGACTTTGGAGAGTTCTAAACTCTAATACCCATTCTTTGGTTGCCTTCAGCAAGGCCTTTCTGGACACTACTCCCCTTCTACCCATATTTCTATCTTCTTATAATTTTCCCCCATAAAATCTTTAGAGGGCTCTATATTACACACGTACACACACACACACGCTTGCACACACACGCTCACACATGTGTGCACATACACATGTGCACACACACAGGCACAAAACCTTCCCCTTATCCCTATAAAAGGCTATACATTTTACCTACTCTGTGTTTGTCAACCTAGGAAATTTTTTTGCTGATATTTTTGTTCATTGCTCTCTTTAGGGTCTAGAACAGTGCCTGGTACAAAATGTGCAGTATAATTTTAATGTGTAGTACATGTTTATTAAATGGATGAAAGAATACAAAAACACTTTCACTTCAGCATTATAGCATGGACATATGTGGCTTTTGCTTACTCAAGATCTATCCGTGTTTCTGGTCAAAAATGCTCCTCCCTCTTTCTGTTTAGTTTGTGAAGGTCCTGTTCCGAGCCTTAGACCCAGGTGTGGAGACATGATCCAATCTAATCATGTTAACTCCATCTTCTTGGCCACAGTGGTTGCTTCAGGGACTGGTGAAGACCCAAACCAGTCTAGTTGGAGTCAGTCCCAGAATTTCTGCTGAACCATCAAGGTAGAGCACCTACTTCCCACTGTTTCTGGGAGGAGGAATAGGATATAAATCTGAGCTGTTGATAGCCATCTTACCCCATAAAAATGAGTGGGGAATCAGCTCCTGGCCAAAACACCTGTGTGTGATCTCTCAGGCCTGATTGTGGGTAGATATAGTGGCTTTCCCTGGCAGGTCACATGGAGAACACACCCCACTTCCACCAGACCTGGGACTCAGCCAGTGCACATAGGTCTCCGGAGGGGTGGCAGTCAAGAGTTGTGAACCACTGATCAGCCACATTCTTATTCACGTCTGCACTGCTGGCCCAGGTGCCTCCTTTCAGAAGCCTTTCTGTTGGGGGCCCTTGGGTGGAGCCTTCCCCAGGGGCCTCTGCTGATACCTGCTCATGAGAAGACAGACCCTAAAGGCACTTTCCCCTACACTGAAATAGTAGTCACTATTTTCCATTCATAGACCTTGCCCTCACTTCAGATCTGTAGGAAGGCAGCAGCCTCTTTTTTGGTGAGATGATTCTCCCATCTGCCCTGATATATCTGACCCTCCCCAGGTGCTGTTCTGTGGGGCATCCTAGGGGAGCTAGCACTGTCTCCTGTTTCACCTCTTGTTCAGACTACCACAGTAGTGAATAAAGGCTTGATTGTTTTTTCCTTTTGGCTTGTTGTCTTGATTGACTGCTGTGACACTCATCTCAGCTCAGCTCCTGACTACAGCCTGCCTGAGAGTGAAGCCAGCCCAGAGGAAGAGCCCAGATTCACCCCAAATCTCTCTGGGCAGGAAGCCAGTACAATACCCAGGTCGTTTAATTGTGGAGCTTAAGTCAATTACACATCTTGTTTTTCTGACATGGGGTATTGAGTCATACTACACTCTCAGGGACCCTGGCAAATCTCAGGAATCCTTGTACCTAAGTTCCCATTTTTCCCTTTGTTTGCCTTCATGATAGTCTGGATTTACCTGGTTCTATACTGCTTTAACATGCCCCTGAAAGACCCTGTTTCTGGGTCTTTCTTTCCTTTCTTTCTTTTCTTTCTTTCTTTCTTTCTTTCTTTCTTTCTTTCTTTCTTTCTTTCTTTCTTTCTAATCTCTATACCTCTGTTTTAGGGTCTAGAACAGTGCCTGTTCTTTTACTTTTCTCTCCTTGCTGAGACAAATACCTGACACCCAAAATTAGGGAAGAAAAGGTTTATTTAGCTTACAGTTTCTGGTGGTTTCAAGTCCATAATCAGCTGGCTGCAAGGCAGGTGGCATGGCACTGGGGCAACACTTCAAGGCAGCAGCCAGAGCAAAAGGGGGCATCTGTTTATGGCGGCTGCAAGCGGCAAGAGCAAACTGCACCACAGAGAGAGAACCAGCCCCCATTCAGACCTTACATTGTATGTCGACTCCACCCCTGGGTGGGTGCAGAGCTCACATTACCAATCCCAGTGCTACACATCGAATCAATCATAAATGTTAGATTCAGCCACTTCCATGACTACATGAGGCTTGGGGGGGCCATCTGTATACAAACCGTAACAACCTCCTAATGCCATTTAGGCTGTTGTACAAGATATAGTAGACTTGGAGGCATACAAACAAAAGAAAAAGTCTTTTCACAGATTTGTAGGCTGGGAAGTCCAAGATAATGGTGTTAGCAGACTTGGCATCTGGTAAGGACCTGCTTATGCTCCTTGTTGTCAGCTTTCTTTTTGCGCTAGCCTCATGGAGTAGAAAAAAGGGTTGAGGGAGCTCTCTGGGACCTCTTTTATGAGGGCACTAATCTCACCTTTGAAGATTCTATCTATACCTATGATCTGATCCCCACCTAAAGGCCTTACCTCCAAATATCATCACCTTCAGGATGAAGATTTCACCTTTACTTGAGGAGAAGAGGCTCAGACATTCAGATCACAACCATGTCATTGGACAGAATCTGTAAAAAATTGTTTGGATGAAGGCCTAACTGAATGATACTGTGGTGGGCTGTTTATGATGTAAATTACTCATTTAGGATAACTCTTCTCAATATTTAAAAAATGTACATTACTTTTTTTTATCTCCTTAGGAAAGCAAATCTATATTATGGGACAAAGTGTATATTAGTTATTATCTGCAAAACACCCCAAAATTTATCAACCTAGAACAACTAACATTATCTCATCTGGAATCTAGATGCAGCTTAGTTGGGACCTCTGACTCTGAGTCTTTCACAAGGCTCTGATGAAGTTGTCACCAGAGCCCAGTCATTTCAAGGCTCATTTAGAAAGGGATCCATCTGCAGGCTCACTCCTGTTATCTTTTCGTTTTCATGGAAAGTGGCACATTTTTGCAGGTGAGCATCTCTCAGACTGCTTCCTGCTGGTAGAATTCTTAGAGCCCAATGGCATCTCTTCATTTTGTAGTATCTCTGACCCTCTTGGTCCAAATCGGCAATATTTAAGCACACATTTCTTTGGATTTAGCTCAGCAGCATAAGCACCTGCCTGACAAGCACAAGGCTGTGAGTTTGATCCCTGGTACCAAAAAAAAAAAAAAGAAACTTACAGTTTGCTGCAAGTCTCTTTGGGGTTTGCTCCATAAGGGAAAAGCTATCCCCAGAAATGTCTTTGAGAGAAGCCCATTTCTACCTGGGCGGTTGCTGAGCTGAAGTGCTGCTGTCCAACATCCCTAACTCCCTAAAGGCACTGTTTACTTGAGGAGAGGATTTGTAAGGCACATCCTTAATCTCTTTAAATGGACATTTATGTGACTATAGATTCTAAGGCACTAACTTTGATTTTTCTGAGCCCTTAACAAAATTTTTACATTTCCATGGAGATCTGTGGACGTGGAGATCTACGCTGGCTGCTGGTGAGTGCTTGGAATTCCACCCTCACCCCTGCCCCAAGGGAGAGAGTGATCGGCCAGGTTCCATCTTGGAGTTGGGCAGGTTATGTCGCCAGGGGCCAACACTGCTAACCATTTGTGGCGTCAGTGCCAGGTTGTGGGTGGAC
>RJWT010044123.1:0-11841 GCA_004365215.1 Cuniculus paca
ACAGACACATTACAATGGAAACTAACTGAATGAACAGACAAAAAGATATGTGATAGGCAAAGACAGCAAAAAGTTAACAATTATAGAACATACATGGTGGGTAGGTGGTGTTCTTATATACTTATCCATGTTTGAAAACTTTCATAACAAAAGGTTAGGAACAATATTAAGTATCCTAATTATAGATATGTAGCAAGCAAATTTTTAACATAAATATGTAAACCTCATTGGCTGGGGATTTAACTCAGTGGCATAAGCGCCTGCCTGGCAAGCACGAAGTCGTGAGTTCGATCCCTGGTACCAAAATAAATAAATAAATAAATAAACCTCAATTCTTATCATTTGTGCATACGTGAGTGCTGGGATCAAAGCCAGGGTCTTGTGCACACTAGACATGCACTCTGCCAGTGAGTTAAATGCCCAGCCCCCAATTCTTAAAAGAATAAAACTGATATAAGTGGAGAAACACCCAAGATACTCACTAACACGCTCATGGAGAAGCAGGTAAGGGTATTTCAGTATTTCGAGAAGAGGAACTCGAAGCTTATTTTCAAAGTCTTGGCCACTAAAATCAAACAGCTGTGCCTCTCCATTGTTGTCCACTATGTATAATTCATCATCCTCATCTTCAATTTCTCCCTTCATGGATTTTTCAAAGTGATTTATGAGACGTGAGGTTTCTAACTCCCATAAAACCTACAGGAATAGAAAAATGGGCAGTGCAATTTACATCTTATCAGCAAAATGTGATGTTTGATGTGATGTTCATTCTATAAAGCCTTTCCCCAATTTTCACTTAGAAACTTAAAGTGCTAGTCATCATACACAGACTTCCCTTCCCCGGCAAGCATTGAAAGTTTGTTCTCAGACCACTACAATAAAATATTACAAAAAGTGAGTCACACAAATTTTTTTGTTTTCCATGGCATGTAAAAGCTATCTTCATATTATAGTTTATTAAGTAGCACCATATCTAAGAGACAATGCATATAATTAAAAGTACCAAGACAGGCATGGTGGCACACATCTGTAACCCCAGCACTTGGGAAGATCACTGAGTTTGAGGTCAACCTGGGCTACGTAGTGAGTCCAGGCCAGACTGAACTGCATAGGGAGACCCTGCCTAAAAAAGAGAATTGAAAAACGAAAAACAAAAAGTACATGATTGCAGAAAAAAAAAAAGTACATGATTGCTTTAAAATGTTAATGATTGTCTGGGCGGTCAGTGAGGAGTCTTGCCTCAGGGTGGGTGCCTGCTGACCTGTCAAGGTTGTCAAGGTTGGGGTAGCTGTGGCAACTTCTTAGCAATCAAGTTCAGTGCACGACTGACTTCCTCTCAAGTTTTCTGCAATGTGAGGCTATTTCATAGCATTTTACTCACAAAACTTCTTTCAAAACTGAAGTCGATCCTATCAAAGCTTGCTGTTGTTTTAGTTTATACAGTATTCTGGATCCTTGTTTCCATTTCCAAATGTGCATGGCATCATCACAAGAAGTATATTCCATCTCAAGAAATCACTTTATTGAGCCGTAAGTAGCAATCTCCCTCTATTTAAGCTCATCACCAGACTGTATCACTATCGTCACATCTTCAGGCTCCACTAGCAATGCTAGTTCTCTTGCAAGTTTCACCCCATCTGATTACTTCCCTCTCTGAAGACTTGAATCTCTCCAAGTCAATCCACAAAGGCTAGAACCAGCTTCCCCCAAACTCTGCTCTTCCCATGAATCGTGAGTGTTCATAACTGCATCTAGAATGGGGACTCTTCTCCAAAGTTTTCAATTTACTTTCCCCAGATCTATGAAGGAATGACTACCTAACAGCCATGTATAAAATACCTTAGCAAATACATTTCTTAACAGTAAGACTTGAAAATCGAAACTATTCCTGCAGAACAGATAGTGAGGAGCAGGCACAAAGATAATCTCACTGCATGTCTCCATCGAAGCTCCTGAGCAGCCAGGTGCTTTTTAATCCGCAGTAATTCACTGAAAGGAGCTCTTTTTACTGATCAGTCTCAACTGTGGGCTTGAAATATTGAGTAAATAATGGTACAAACAAACATGCTATAGCCCAGGCTTTGTTGTGCTATTTACAAGGCATAGGCAGAGGAAACTAAGTGTAATTCTGAAGGACCCTAGCATTTTCAGAATGGTACGTGAGCACTGACTTCAGCTTAGTCACAGGAGATCAGCCTGTCTTCTGAAACTTTAAAAGACAGGCACTGACTTCTCGTCAGTTATGGCAGTCCTAGATCGTTTCCAATATTAAGGCTGTTTTTCTACACAGAAAATGTGTTTAGTGTAGCAACCCGCATCAATCAGCTAGATCTAGATACAGTACTTCGCTGCCGCTTCCCCATCAGCACGTGCCCCATTATCTTGAACTCTCTCTGGTACGGAGGAAGGCTTCTTTCCTTAAACATCAAGCACCAACCTTTGCTAGCTTCAAACTTTTCTTCCAAAGTTCCATACTTCCAATCCATCAAAGAAATAGAGAATTAGGCCTGCATTCTGTGGCTGGTTTGATCTTTCCAGACCACTAAAACTTTATCTCTATCAACAACAAAGTTGTTTCACTTTCTTATTCACATGATCACTGAACAGTACTTTCACTTTCAAGAACATTTTCTTTACAAATTTGACTGTGTGGTTGGGCATGGTGGTGCACATCTGTAGTCTCAGTTTTTGGGAGGCTGAAGCAGGCAGATTGCCATGAGCTAAAAGCCAGCCTGGGCTACAGAGTGATTTTAAGGCTAGCCTTAACTACACAGTGAGGGCCCCCCTTCCAAATCTGGCTGTGTGCTTGGCATGAGGCCTCACCTGCAGCCTCTTTTGGTGTTCCACATGCCTTCCTCACTAAATTTAATCATTTCTAGCATTTGACAAAGTGAGAGATGCATGACTCTTCCTTTCACTGAACACTCAGAGAGCACCGCAGGGTTTTTAACTGGCCTAATTTCAGTATGTAGAGCTGTGTCTCAGAGACTAAGGCAGTCCCAGGAAAGCAAAAGAGATGGAAACTGGCCAGCCAGTAAGGCAGGCAGACACACACAACATTTACTAAATTCACCTTATTACACGAGAACAGTTTACTAGTACCCCAAAACTGTAATAGTTAACATCAAAAATCATTTATCACAGATCCCCATAAAAGATATAATAAAAAAGTTGGAACATGTTAATTACTAAAATGTGATACAGTAACAGAAAGTGAGTATATGTTATTGGAAAAATGGCACTGGCAGACTTGCTCAAAGCAGGTTTGCCACAAATCTTCAATTTGTAAAAACACACTGTCTCGGGCCAGGGATTTAGCTCAGCGGCATAAGCGCCTGCCTGGCAAGCATGAGGCTGAGTTCAATCCCTGGTACCAAAAAAAAAACCAAAAAACAAAACCCACACACAAAAACAGTCTATGAATTCAGCACAAGACACCAACACAAAAATAAAGTATGGCTGTATTGAGTTTGAAGAAAACAGTTTCTAAACATGGTCACTCTAACAGGATACAACCTCAGAGTATAAGATGCTTAAACGCTTCTTAAGCAGTTTCGCTACAAATATCTCAAAATCCTTGTGAAGTAACTCAAAAGGGAATGAGAAGCTGGAGCTTCTTTGTCAAAAGCCTGAGCCAGGCCCTCTACTCCATGTCTTTCCTTTCACGTTCTAGCCATGGGTGCCTACAGGACCTGAGAACATGAGCTGTAGCAGAAAGCTGGCTTCATCATTAGCAAAGTTCATAAAACACAAGTTTCTCAACACAGATTCCTAAGTAATCATCCCCATTCCCTGAATAGTATACATTTCTGAGATCTGTGTTACTTTTCATCAGATAAATGTATGTACATAAAAGTATGCTTGCTTTCAGAGGTTTATAATCATCCACCCATGAAAAAGAGCACTAACCAATAAAAAAACCACCCAAGTCATTCACATACATTATGTAGCACTGACATAAAAAACTCTATAAATGACTTTTCTCTCTCTCTCTTTTTTTTTGGTACCAGGGATTGAACTCATGACCTCACGCTTACCAGGCAAGCACTTGAACCACTGAGCTAAATCCCCGGCCCTTGACTTCTTTTCATACTGTTTTGTACTGAAATGACAAGAAGTGATAGATCATAAAATTCTGCTTTAGGTTCCACCAGTGCTAAGTATTTACTAACACCTATATACCACATAGTGAGCTAGGGACTAGATGTACATTAGTTTTCAAAATTTAAACCACATCATTCCCATGAACACTTCTGACAGAATCCAACTTTGTCTCTTCCTACTGATAAAGTTCTGAAAAACAATGCCCTTTTAATGTAACTTACCTCGTGCAAGAACGGCAACTCATCCCTTGCTTTGTGGTATTCAGCCACGCACTCCAAGCAGTAGCAGAGGTCTTCATCAGCCGTCTGGAACTCACGGGACTGGGTCTTGGATGCATAGCACTTCAGGAAGTCAGTGGTGGAAATACCACCTGGTGTACACCAACAACATGTGCTCATTCTGCACCTACATCCAGAAAGGAGGACATCTAATATTTCAAGTCAAAAACAACACATCACAGCTATCTGTGTGAAGAATGAGTACAGCTGCCATTTGTGACCCAGGTCTTCAACTTAAATGAACCTCCACAGCCGCAGTGCTGTGCGAGGCACCTTACCAGTCCCTGAACTTACTAACCGCAGGGCAGGGGATGAAGCTCAGTGGTAAGAGTGCTAGCCTAGGGTGTACAAGGCCCTGGGTTCAACCTCCAGCACTGCAAAAGAAAAACAAATCTGAAAGCCTATTGTTAATAATAAACAACATATAGCACTATATAGTTGTGCTGCAGAAAACACTTAGAATTATGCAGAGGAGCTGGGTATAGTAATACACACCTGTAATCCCAGCACTTTGGGTAGCTGAGGCAGGGGGATCACAAGTTCGAGCCCAGACTGAATAATTTAGTAAGGTCCTGTCTCAAAATTTAAAAAAATTTAAAAGGGCTGGGGCGGTAGCTCAGGGCAAGGGCCCTAGATTCAAGCCCAGTTCTGGGAGAAAAAAAAAAAAAAAAGAAAAAGAAAAACACTAGAGTACTGATGGGAAATACACACGGACACAAGCTTATTAGTTTTCAAAGTACAGATTTTTGGAATATCCTAATAACTTATTGGCAACAAAATCAAAAGCTCAGGAAATCTCTCATCTTCCCAGAAGCCCTGTTCCAGAACTCCATGGAAACATAAAAATCCATACATATAAACCTTTAATAATAACAAAAACAGAAGCTGGGCGTGGTGCCACACACCTGTAATCCTAGCAGAGACTGAGGCAGGAGGATCGCTGCGAGTTTAAGGCTAGCCCAAACTACATAATGAGTTCAAGGCCAGCCTACACTACAAAATGAGACCCTGTCTCGAAAAAAAAAAAAAAAAAAAAGCCAGGTGTGGTGGTGCATGCCTATAACCCCAGCACTCGGGAGGCTGAGGCAAGAAGGTCACCACGAGTTCGAGGTCAGCCTGGGCTACATAAGTGAGTTCAAGGCCAGCCTGCACTATACAACCAGACCCTGTCTGAAACAAAACAAAATCAGATACAGAATTTTCTTGTTTAGAAAACACACATACATAAATTTGTGAGTATATATATGCACACATACATACATATATATGAATTGGCATCCATAAGTCATTGCTCTTTAATGCACCATAAATTTATAGCTATAAATGTTAACAACTTTCTACTAGTAAGTAGTTTTGTATTCCATTCAACGTTTTTTTATACCATCAGAACATTCACCATCCAAACTCAAAAGTTAAAGGGTTAAAATAATCTATATTCTAGCACTATAAAAGAGAACAAAATAGCAAGATGGTATGAGGAAAGAGGAAATCTCAAGAATCAAATCTGGAAAAAAAGAATCAAATCTGTCAAAGATTTGAAGATATATATTACACACATATATATACACATATACTACATACGTACATATATTTACATAATACACATAGGGTGGGGTCATCAGAACTACAAATGATACGACACTGAGAGGATTAGGAACTAGGATCAATTAAAGTCAGAACCCAAAGAAATCTCTAATGAGATATAATAAATATAAGGTAAGATACTATTTTTTTCCCCTATAACTAAATGCACTTACAGAAGTTAGTAGAAAAGCTGGGGATACAGCTCAGTGGCATAGGTGCCTGACTGGCAAGTGCAAGGTCCTGAGTTTGATTCTCAGTACAAAAAAAAAAAAAAAGCAAATATGCGTACCAATAATACATGAAATAAATCAGTGCAGAGGAAACACAAAGTGAGTATGAAGGATAGTGCAATGAAAGAGAATCAAAAATGCTCCTCAGGGCCAGGGATATAGCTCAGTAGCACAGCGCTTGCCTGGTAAGTACAAGGTCCTGAGTTCAATTCCTGGTACC
Organism: Cuniculus paca; assembly: GCA_004365215.1. Lineage (NCBI taxonomy): Eukaryota > Metazoa > Chordata > Mammalia > Rodentia > Cuniculidae > Cuniculus > Cuniculus paca. Next base: position 6,417 of record RJWT010044123.1, read on the forward strand.
AAAAAAAAAACCAAAAAACAAAAACACTCCTCATATCTATGGTTGAAACAATCTGAACAAGGGCTGGGGATTTAGCTCAGTGGCCTAAGTGCCTCCCTGGCAAGCGCAAGGTCATGAGTTCAATCCCCGGTGCCGCAAAAAAAAAAAAAAGATCTGAACCCAAAAATCACAACAAATTCATCTATACTAACACAAATAAATGAATGAATAAACTACAGGACAGAAAGAATACATCTTCCTCCTATATGAACCCCAAATAATAATGATACACATTTCCTATTGCAGGGGATAGAGCTTAATCCCAGCCCCTTTGTGTACACACTGGACTAAATGAATCACCTCCAAAGAAAAAAATCTGGAAAGAGAAAACCGCAACTGTATAAGTTCACGCTCCTGAATGTTACAGTTTATACAGTATCTAGGTGTCTCCCCAAAGCCTCATGCACTTGTGGGGGGCTTTGAGGTGACTGAATCGGGGATGGGAGGTCACACAGCTGTCCATGATGAGGACTGCAGGAGGTGGGTCACTGGCAGCGTGGCCTGGAAATGGCTGTCTCCCTCCTCCCTCCCACCACTGTGCTCAGCTTCCCATGGCCAAGTCCTGAGCTCTCTCCCCTCTGCGATGCCCCCTCTGCCTTTTTGCCCTGCCTTGAGCCAGCCAACTGAGGCCTCTTCAAACTGTGAGTCAAAATAAACCTTTCCTCTTAAAGTTGCAGGCGGCTGAGACTCCTGGGAAACACCTTTACCAATCAATCAGGGTTAAACTAATCAAGGACAAACTGTGTTGCTATACCTTGACATAGTGGGGAGGGACCTAAACGCTGCAGTTGCTTCTCAAAAGCCTGTCATACAGGGTTCATAAGAAAAACATCCAACACATCCAAACTGAGTGTCGGCGAAGCAGCTATCTGCCTGTCTGCTGTGCCGAAAGGAAGACAGGACACCCACGAGGAAGCAAGTGTTCTTTCACATGAAAACAATCGTTAGGCATTGGGCCAGAGAATCATCCAACTGACCTCATCTTTAAAAACTTAACCTTCAGTTAAGTATCCAATGAACATTAATTATCAACCAAATGGGTGGGGGAAGGATTACAGATCCAACTGTAAATTTATTCCACAAAGCGAATGAACCTCACCCATGCCTTCTCATCAGGGTAGATACCATCCTAACAGAGGTAAAAACTGACTAGTGAGGTATGAAAAATCCCACTCTTCTACTTAACACATACATACACATCAAGAACTTAACAGGCAGGCGACATATTGAAATTTCTAAGACAATTAGAAAAAAATCTAAAAAGTCTCCTTTTAGGAAGAAAAAATAAGACAAGAGGAAACTTACAGTCCTTGAATGTTTGGATACAGAAATCTGGCAGCGAAATTTGAATATGGGGATGTGGCTTGGTGATAAGGTCAGTCTGCGCAGCATACCAGGCCCTGGGTTCATCCCCAGCGAAAGAAACAAACACGAAAACACTGCTCCAAACTTCAGAGGACTCTGCTAACGGGAACATGTTATACTACCATTTGGAAAGAAATTACCCTTCACAGCTGAGGCTTTTTTAAACTCCCTCAGGTCTTCCTAACCCATGGTTAGGTAATTATATCCGAATGTGTAAGTACTAGCAAACACACGTTTTATCTTGTGAACTCATTTTTAAAATTTATTAAACATTACTTTCACTTCTGCTTCGGCAGCTTACTTTCTTCATGCTGCTAAAAAAACTTCAGGGTAGCTTTCAACGTGTAAGTATATATGAGAAAAGACTTAAAATAAGATTTTAAAAAAGAGGGTCAAAACTCATTTAGAAGTAGTACAGTTTCACTCTGTACAAAAAGTAGAAGTTTCCTGAAAAATGGAACAAAAAAGGACAACATGAATTACCTAGTTTTCATCTGGAGAAAAAACTAGTAATGCAAGCTACAGAAATTTGCCCTTTCTTGATACTAATCAATGATACTTCATCAATGCCTACCATACATAAGGGTAATGCAGGCCAGGCAATACCAACGAAGAACCATTAAGAGACACATTCTTCATCATGTTTTGGCAAAATATGATTGTTTTATTTAAGGAAGAATACTGTCAAAATACTAGGAAGTTAGTAGTTAGCAGTTAATAATCTGCAGAAGTTAGCAGCTTGCTGGTTTTTCTGATGATCTAATTCAATGCAGAGAATGAACTGAGACCACGTATAGGAAGTGGAACATCAGAGATTTCTCACACATCAACTGTTTCGAGCATGGCTTTAGCAGATAAAAAGATTGCTATCGATCTAAACTTTAAAAAAAAATTATGAGGCCACAGTGTAAATAAAATCTTGGGTACTCTAAAATAATTACCACAACAGAGAGCAAAGGTAAGATACTGAGAAAACTACAGTTTACTTTTTATTTCACTAAGGTAGCCTGCTTTCACATTCCAGAAAGGAGCAGTCAATTTCCTCAAAGTTGATGAGAGTTACTGTCTTGCCTAACCCAGGTAAGACTCTTTCGACAAACATGCTGTTCTCAGCAAACAACAGGAATCCACTAATGAGCCATGAGGTCCTCGGTACACAGAGCACAAGGTCATAAAGACGAGACCAGGACAGACACTCTTTCCAGCGTGGAGTCTGATGTTATCTGCACATCTGCCCGACCCTTCAGACTTTTTCATGAACTCAACCACTGGCATCCCACCCCCTAATTCCTTCAGAGAACAGCTCCCTCCCTAATCCCTGTATAACTCTGCCTCTCCTCTGGCTGGGGGCTGAGGTCTTTTGTGAGCTCAGCCCATTCCCAAGGGCCCCACTGCTTTATACAAAAGCCTGTTCAGTGGTCTCTCACGCTGTTTATCAGTTACTGCCGCAAGAAGGTAAGCGCATGGAATTGAGACTACATATATAACACTGCTGCAGAGCACAGCATACACAAAAGCATGCTCTCAAAGGCCCAAAATATGTGCAGTTACGTTCCAAAATCTAAAATCATTATAGTTCAAAAGCTAAGCCCCGCCCCCAAAAAGCTAAGCCCAAGAAAAATCAATAGGGAGTACTTTTCTCTTTAAGCAGAAAATGACTGCTCATAAATTTCTGAAACCAGTATGTACGTCTTCAGAGACTGTTCTTAAGGACCTTCACTGGACTGGAACTGCTTGGACTCACAACTGAACCACAAAAGGGAGCGACAGACAATAATCAAGAGGCAGGAAAGAAACAGGTCACTCTCTGAGCACCAACCGGAAGGACAGCTGTAAGATGCTTCAGCAAAGATGGAACTGTAACTTTGCGTAGATTTATCTTTGGGGTATCATCTCTCAATATTAACTTGCCGCAAACAGCAAGCAACAGTCTCTCTTTCACCCTTCCCAGTTAATTTTGTTGTTGTTGCTCTTTGAGACAGGGTCTCATTCTGTAACTCAGGCTGGCCTTAAACTCAAGATAATCCTCCTGCCTCAGCCTGACATCACACCCAGGCCCCCTCCCACTTAATCTTTACAAAGAGACAGAGATTCACTATCTCCTACTTCTTCACTCCTTGGTACTCTAGCTTCTACCCTTACACTGCACTGCATATGCAAATCCAACAGGCTCTCTACTTGATGCTAAATTCTATGAAATGCCACACTACTGTACTGCTCTGACACTTGGTCTATCTAATAATCCTCAATAACCACTTTCTCTGTTGCTCTAAGTATCAATGTCTCCATAGGCTTGAGATTCCTAACCTCTTCATTCAATATTTTATTTTTGGGTGACCTTAAACCATTTCAACTACTATCTATACTAAAGCTTCTCAAAGATGGAAAATGTAATTTTCCTTTTCTCTTTTTCCTGAGATAGGGATTTATATTCCCCAGGCTGGTTTTAAATTCCTGGCCTCAAGTAATCCTCCTGCCTCAGACTAACAAGAAGCTGAACTACAAATACTTCAAACCAACCCAAAACAAACAAAAACACACTTTTCGTGAGGTGCCCAGGGCATAAAGTATATCTCTACTTGCATGTCTGGCAGAACAAAGTTCTGTCTATAGTCTCTGGATTGACAGCATTACCACCTATTCAATTTTCAAACCCGTCACCTAAGATTTACCTTACGTTCTTTCCTGGAGTCCTATCTCTAAGTTCCACAGTCTACCTCAAGTCTACATCTCTTCTTTCTTCTCAGTGTCACTGCCAATGCCTTAGTCCAATATATTTTCATTATCTGCCTGATGACTAAAGAAGCCTAAATGATTGCTTACTTGATCCACCACCAATCACTGCTCCAAAATGTTGCCAGAAGCCCAAGCGCACGGCCAGACTTCGAAAGCACAGGTGCTCCTCCACCGGCTTGCGGATAACATTCAAATTGTGGAACTCAACACACTCAGCCCTCCACAATCTGGCCTCAGCAACACATTGGTATCTCATACTTACCTCTTCCTAAAACACTTCATGGTGCTTGGCATTCCCTGACTTTACAGAAGCTCTTCTATCTGCCTTGAATACTCATCCTTCGTATTTCTGCCTGGTTCTTAATCTCAGGAACTTTAAGAAAGAAAGTAAATGATGAGATCGAGCTCGTAAAACTCAGATTCAAGTTTAAAGCCCTCCACTAGTGATTTCAGCAGGAACCACTGGTGTGCACTGCTCCCTGAGTGCCGCTGCCTTTGGGAGGCCTGAAGCGTCCTCTCTCCCCTCCAGCTCTCTCTGCTGACCTCCTTCCTGCACCAGCCTCAGGGAACCTGCGTACGATTCTACCCTGCGCTTAACGGGGGCGGGGGAGGGGGGTCCTGGACGCCTGCTCACTCAGCTGCCCAACGCTGGATAATCTCGAGTCTCTTAGGGAAAAGACCTGTTCTACAGAGCTTTGGAGCGCCACTGCTTGACACATACTCAACAACTGGCGGAAATAAAAAGTCTTAGAAGTTTAAAATAATTACCTTGGCAAACGGCCTAGAGAGAAGTGATCTGAGTTCAGACAGCTGGGCTCGTTAACGACGGACTTTCACGCATATCCACACCGCGGGCTCCAGAACACTTCTGAGACGTAAAAGAAACACAGCTGACAAAGTGGCTCCCCAGGGCCCCGGGCCAACCCCACGGAGGCAGCCGCAGCCACAGCAACGGACAGAGCCACAGGTCGACGGCCTCCTCCTGCGGGGCTGTCCACGTCCGGCCAGCCGGTCACGCGGCCGCCCGCGCCCCGAAGCCGCCGGCGCAGGTACCTGCATCCCGGATCCACACGACCCACTCTGCGCAGCCGCTCTCCGCCCGCCCGGGGACCGGCAGAGCCCGCGGCTCGGCGCTCCGTCCCTTTAAGGCGGGCCCCCGAGGGCGCGACACCGCCAGCGGAACCCCTGGCCCCGGAACCCGCGCAGCACGAGCAGAACCCGCTCCTTCGCGACGCCGCCGCGCGAGGGCGCGCAGGTCCGGGCCGCCCCGCTCGCGGGAGCGCAG
>RJWT010044124.1:0-11849 GCA_004365215.1 Cuniculus paca
AGGAGTCAGAGATGCCAGGGGAACGAAGTCCCCTGAGATATGGACAAATCACAAGGATGAGAGCCAGAGTGCATCTGCCCTATTGCCACCAGCTTGCAAACTCCCATTCCCTCCCATTCCCTGCCATTTGTAAGAGAAATCCTCTTTCGTGATAGTTATACTCAATAGTGTGTGGAGTGAAACTTAATTTTTAAGTTTTAAAAAGCACAGGTACATTATAGAATAGAATGTGAAAATCACAGAAATTTTAATGAACTTATATTTTGGGGAACTTTTTGTTTTTAGTCAGGGTCTCCCTGTGTAGTTCAAGTTGTCCTTGAACTCACTATGTAGCCCAGGCTGGCCTCAAACTTGTGATGATCCTCCTGCCTCAGCCTCCCAAATACCGGGATTACAAGCATGTCCCACTGCACCCAGCCTATTGTTTGTTTGTTTGTTTGTTTGAGACAGGATCTCTTTCTTATTTCCCAGACTGCTCTCAGACTCCTGGGTTCAAGTGACCCTCCTGCTTCAAATTCCCAAGTGCTGGGACTATAAGCATGTGTGGTCATGTCCAGCTGGGAATTTTTAAAGCATAGGTCTTCAAAGTAATGTTCAAAAAATATTGACCACTTAGTCCTTGATTCAGATCTTGAGTTTTCTACTTGCTGACATTGAGCAGTCACTTCCTGTCTGAGTTCCTCTTTCTTCTGTTTCACAAGAACAACACCTCTCAGCCGGGCGTGGTGGCTCACGCCTGTAATCCCAGCATTCGGGAGGCTGAGACAGGCAGATCATTGTGAGTTCGAGACCAGCCTGGGCTACAAAGTGAGCTCGAGGCCAGCCTGAACGGCATAGTGAGACCCTGTCTCAAAAACACAAGGGCTGGGGATCTAGCTCAGCGGCCTAAGCGCCTGCCTGGCAAGTGCAAGTTTGTGAGTTCAATCCCTGGTGCCGCAAAAAACAAAACAAACAACAAAAAAAAACACCTCTCTTATGTGTTTACAGTAGGAAACACATTTTACATCAAGTTCTAGTACACACATAAATTTATATTAGTCCTCAATCCTTTTTCTGCAATTCTATAACTTCCAAATCCTTGCAAAATACACAGATTTGGGGGCAGTAACCCTGGTCTCTACTGAACTGAGACTATTTACGGACATTACACTATTTATCTCACACAATGAGAACATTCATTTTGTTTCACTGTCGAAACATCAATGCATTTAATTACTAGGATTAAGTAATATACTGCATATGTTCTGTGTTCCCTTTTTGAAAGTTAGAAATTCTGTTTAATTGTGTATTACAAAATGGTGGATTTTGAGAGTTCTCAACCCAAAGAAATGATAGCATGTGCATACCCTGAAATATCACAGCATAGCCCATAAATGCATGCAATTCTTATGTGTCAATTAAAAATCATTTAAATGTTTTTAAAAGATTAAAAATTCTGAATTCCTAAGTATATCTAGGACCCCAGAATTTAAATAGACAGTATATAAAATACAGTAATACCTTGGTTCATGAACACTTCTATTTTTGAACAATTCAGTTTGCAAATGAAAGCGTCTTTCAACTTTATTCTTTTTCCTTCCCAACTAGAGAGCAACGGATTCATAAAGGAGGTCATTGAGTGTCTGCTGGCCACTGTGAGTAAAGAGGATCTGCAGCAGCTGCTGACCCAAGATGAAGTCTGGGGCACTGTTATGGCAGAAGCTGAATTGTCCAGGTGACTTCCATGGGGCACTGAAGCAGTGCCACCCAAACCCTGCTGGGCTGGCCTCCTCTGGGCAGACACATTTTCTCCAGGATGTTTCCTATGGGAGGGGGTGAGGGTGCCCCCTCTCAACATTCCTGAGAGATATTTGCTCTGTGTCATTCCTGGTCAGTAAATGGCCTCAAGTTGAGGGGAGATAGTGCTTTCTGCCATCTACTAGTAATGTGACCTGTGCAAGCTCTTCACCTCTTTCTGCCTTCCTTTCTTCATCCATTATTCTTTATTGTGAGAAAAATAAGATAATGCACAGAAAGTACTTGGCATACGACTAGCACACCACAAGTGCTACAGAAATGTTAACTGTTTAAAAGCCTGGTGGGGCAACAGCAGAGTCAAGCATTCTTTCCTTGAAGCTAGAAACCAAGAAGGACTTATTTTGGGACTAGTCCGAAAAATCTAGACATATATTCCTGGGATTCTGGTTGGGGCCATTTATCTCCCATCTGATGAACCATACAAGGAACAGTAGGATCTTTCTGTGGTCCAGGAGGTATGTTATGGTTGATATATTGTGTCAATTGGAGAAGTTTAGAAGTTTAACTGAGAGACTCAGCAGGGAGCCAGGGTTCTTACTTCATCCTGTGCAAAGGAGGGCAAGGACATTTTGTGAGTGCTACACCCCACCTGAAAGGGGGCAGGGGTGGTGGGCTGTGTACAACATAAGGGAGAAGGGGTTCTTTTCCCCTTTTCCTTTTTTGCTCTGGCTGTTGCCTTGAAGTGTTGCCCCAGTGTCATGCCACCCTGCCTTAGAGCCAACTGATTATGGACTAAAATCTCCAAAAACTGTGAGCTAAATAAACCTTTCTTTGCTTCACTTTAGATGTCAGGTGTTTTGTCCCAGCAACAACAGAAAAGTAACCAAGACAGAATTTGGTACCAGTGGAGTGGGGTCGTGGCTGCGACTGAACCTGACCATGTGGTTCAAGAACCTTTGGAAATGGCTTGTGGAAAGAGTTTGGAAAGGTTCAGAGATGTCACCTGAATGCATAGAGCTGGATCAGCTTAAGCTGTTCTGTAGGGGAGATTCTGGTCAGAGCTGAGGAGCCCAGAAGGCTGATAGAAAGCCCGATGGTAAAGACCAGGCTCAGGAGGTTTTTGCTAGGAAGAAGGACTACATTGGGTGCTGGACTCCACACTATGTACGTTATGGCTTGGCAGAAAGCTTGTCTGCATTTTGCTCGTGGCCAGAGACTTTGCCTGAAACTGAGATTAAGGGCAGTGGACTGATTAATCTGGCAAAAGAAATTTCAAGGCAGTTGAATGTTGAGGCTGTGGCATGGCTATTGTTGGGGGCTTTTAGCCAGATTTATATCACAAATCAAGAGCAAAGAGCCCAGCATGGTGATTTAAAATGTTGGGAGTCTGGCCAGAAAGGAAGCTGCAGTAAAGCTGTAGACTGTGAAATAGAGCTGAGACCTCAATTGATGAGAAGGAACAGAGAAATAGAAACTATGCCCTGAAGGCATTGCAAAAAGCAGCAAAAGTGAAAGACTTTGCTTTGAGGAGAAAGCCTCAGAGCACCATATTCCAGAATGGCGGCAGAGGCCTCAAGAGGTTCCAGAATGTCGGTGGCATAGAGAATCTGTTCCTCACAATCAGGTTCAGAGTGCCCAGCGATCCAGGCACTCGATCCTTATAGCCAAGAGAGAGGGAAGCCTGGCTAATGCTCCAACTGGCAGCAGACCTCAGCATCATCCACATGGTGCTGGTTTTAAGTGCACACAGAATGCACAAGTTCTGAGGTTAAGGCAGATTCCACCCCAATTTCAGAAGGCCTAGGGGGCCAGGCAGTGTGCCCCTGAGAGGGCAGTGTGTGAAGCTTTGAATGTGAAGCCAAAGGTGCAGTGGAGGTCCCAAAGGAGAACCTAGAAGTTTAAAAAAGCCAGGAACATGGATCATCTAAGGAAAGCTGCAAAGATTGAGCAGAGCAAGCCCAAGAGAGAAGTGGTGTGGACTAAAACCACCAGAAATGCCATAGGGGTGGAACCACACAAGCCCTTTGGAGCTCACAATTTGCCACAGATTGCTTCAGATGTTAGACAGGCAACCATAAGACTTAACATTTGCCCTGCTGGATTTTGGACTTGCTTTTGTTCCAATGCTTTGTATTTCCCTGTTTGTAACTTTTGGAATGGTAGTATTTATCTTGTGCCATTGCATGTTGGAAGTGTTTAACTTTGTTTTCATTTGTACAAGGGCTTGCAGCTAAGGTTTGCCTTACATTTCAGAGACTTGGGACTTGGACTTTTCAGCAATGCTGAAACTGTTTCAATGCTGAAACTGTTAGGACTTTGGCAACTCTTGCAGATGGACTAAATGCCTTTTGCATAAAGGGATGTGCATGAGTCTTTGGGAGGCCAAGGACAAAATATTATGTTTCTAGTGTAATATAATGTTAATAGACTTACTGCTGGTTCTTAAGGATTGTTAAGCTGTGTTATAATGTTCAAGTTGCAAAATGTTAAGAATAAGCATGCCTTTGTATCTGGAGGCTGATTTAAAGAAATATGTCTGGTTGCCAAGTTGACAAGGGGTGGATTATTATGGTTGATACATTGTGCCAATTTGAGAAGTTTAGAAGTTTAACTGAGAGACTCAGCAGGGAGCCAGGGTTCTTACTTTGTAAATATCCTCATCCTGTGCAAAGGAGGCAAGGACATTTTGTGAGTGCTACACCCCACCTGAAAGGGGGCCAGGGGTGGTGGGCTGTGTACAACATAAGGGAGGAGAAGGGGTTTGTTTTCCCCTTTTCCCTTTTTTGCTCTGGCTGCTGCCTTGAAGTGTTGCCCCAGCGCAGTGCCACCCTGCCTTGGAGCCAACTGATATGGACTGAAATCTCCCAGAAACTGTAAGCTAAATAAACCTTTCATTGCTTCACTTTGGATGTCAGGTATTTTGTCCCAGAAACAGACAAAAAGTAACCAAGACAAGGTACAATGACTGGAGGACAGGTAGATAGGACTGAGTGGGACTTTTGTTATCCCTACCAGTTTCAGGGCTCCAGGTTCACGTCTTGGGACACACTATCATTTGTTCAATGGGATCAGACTTCCAATGTGACAGGACTGTGGTGAAGGCTTGGGAACAAGATGTGAGGCAGAGGAGGAAAACCAAATATAAGCACCCTTCCCAAAAGCCTGGACAGATCTGTACCACATTCAGAGCCAGGACTCAGGGTGGAGCAAAAGAGGAGGGAGAATACAGCAGTAGTAAGAATGCTGGGGCACTGGAACCATATTGAGGCAAGGCAGGTGCTGACAGCTCAGAGGACAGCAGGGCCATGAGCACAGACAAGGATATATGAGTGGGGAAGGGGACATTTCCTCTTGTTTTGCTGTGACTCATCACTGATGGGCATAGAGGGCTGTGTATCCTGCCTAGGTGCTGGGGAGTTTTCTGCTGCCATTGAAACGCTATTCTATTCTACATAAAGTAGCCCCTGACCAAAAGGAAGGCAGCCTGGCTAGTGACAACTTTGTGAGTCAGAATGGTCTGCTGCTTACTTTGTGTAATTTGGGAGTCTGAGGAAACTCAGAAGTCCTCACCCAGAGTGTCACTGGCCAGCATGGATTCTTAGTTGCATCTCCTCTTTGGAGATGGAAACCAGGAAAGACTTGTTTGGAAGATTGAAATCAGACATGGGCTGGGTCTTGAGCTACATCTCCATTGCTGATGACTGTTACCATTGTCCATCCTCCTTTTTAGGGTTTGTAGTAGACAGACTTACTATAAGAGGGAACAGCACAGAGACTGAGCCTACTATGGGCGTTAAGAGTTTACTCATGTAGAAATAAAAGGTGGGCTCATACCTGTGCAGCATGAAATTTTCTTCTTGGTAATGAGGATGACAGGGGCCCTAATGGGTCTGAATGAAGAGCACTGTGGATGTGCAGAATCATCTTGAAAAGCTGCAGGACAGAGTCACCCAGAGGCTTGAGGGTGCAGTCATCTGGTTAAGGTCCCAGACTGAAGCTTACTGTAGCCGAAACAACTATCTCCAGAGCAATTGTCAGGTACCTGATGTACCCCAGTTATTTGAACACATTTGGGGGGTAGAGAAATAAAAAAGTTACTTCTTGGGGGACATCAGGCCCATCTCACAGGAGGAAAATATTTTCTGTAGTATCTTGTTCAAATTCAGGTCTCTTGTGGGTTAACTATTCATATAGATGAGTCTCAGATTCTCTTGGGTCTTTGCACATTGCCGTGGCTGCACACCTGTGAAGCTGTCACCAGCTAAGATGTCACACTGATGACCCTGAAGTTTGGGATCACAGCTGGTGGGTCAGGTGTCAGTAAGATGGGTAGAGAATCAAGAAGGAACCAGGACTTCTGCTTCCCAGTCAACCAGGGTAGCAGCTGGATCTAGAGATCTTCAACTGGAAGGGATAAAGGGCATCAGGAATGGTTGAAGAGCTGAGGGAAGAGCAAATAACCCATGCAGTCCCTTGTAGCTCTGAGGTTCTTATATTTTTATTTTTAATTTCCCAGAGTTAGCCAAACTGCAACATATGCAGACACAGCCCCCAGACCATCCTTTTATTTGACACCAACTGCAAATTTAGGGACTTCCAAATCCACTCACAAATCTGACAATTCAGTTGAACTTACCAAAGGCAGTTACGACACAGTTACATTTTATGACAGAGAAAGGACACAAGTTAAAATCACCCAAAGGAGAGACACACAGAACAGAGTCTGGAAGGGTGTCAAGCATGACTCTTCCATTATCCTTAGGACACAGTGTGGCTCTGTATTTCATGTGTAACAATTCACATGGAGCATTGCCCACAAAGGAGGCTGAACCTATGAAAGAAAAAATGACTCTGATGCATGTGAAAACAGCCAGGGAAACTACTCAGGACTGCTGCACTGGGGGAGAGAGATGATGGACACCCCTGGATACAGTAAAGAAATCCAGGGAGTTAGAGCCAACAGGTAGAGTGAGGAGCCCTAGAGAGCCAGTTCTAAATGGGGACATCAAGAGTAGGGGGTTCTTTGATGTTGCTTTAGCAGTATTCTTCCTAAAGGAAGGTCCAAGACTCAACATCAAAGGTCAAGAATGGGAACATGATCAGATATGAAGAGTAGGGGATTCTCATCATCCTGATTTCATAGGACTCTTGCTAAGCATGGGTGGTACCAACCCAGTAGGCACAGAATAGAACTGGGAGGCCAACGTCAAGGCCTGGTTGGGAAAAGGTTCAGAAGGGCCTAACTGAATTTTGGTCAAGGAAACTGATTGAGTTGTTTTGGCACTCAATCTAAAACAACACAGAGAAAAGGAGAAGAGAGAGATAAGACAAAAAGTTTAATATGGGCATGGAGAGAGTCACAACAATCGCTGTGCTGGCTCTCTGAAGACAAAGACAAGGTGTGAGTTTAAGTGTACTCTGATGGGGGAGGGCACAGGGCTGCTGACATAGCTGCTCAGCAAGATATGGCTGAAGGAGGTAGGATAATTCATGGCATGTGCAGGCTTTGGCAAAGGCAGCTGGGAAAAAGAAACCACAGGGGTTTCTGGGAAGAAGGAGCTAGACACCATTATGATTCAGCATTTGGACTGCCACCATGATGACTGAGCAAGTTTTGGACTGGGGACCTATCATTCCCATCTCTTTGGGGTTAAGGGGCATTGTTAGTCTCTCTGGCCACTTTCAGCTGAATAAGGGCTTTGTGTTGGGGATTGGGAGGGTTGACAGGATGACAGGTCAGTCTCACATGAGCTGGCATAGTGGAGATGTCATTGAGGATGAGAATTTTTCTGGCAGTGAACGCACAGATCCTGGATTGAATGAACTTTGAGAGAAGTTTAAAAACACAAGGAGCTATGAGCAAAAAGAAAGATAATGGTAATGAGGGGGCCTAAGATGGGAAGTAGGATAGGGGCCCATGAATCTTTGTATTAGGTACCCCCTTTTTTGTCATAAGTGCATTAAGTGTATATCCCTGCTGGAGGATGACTGTAACCAATGAATTGAGTTGGTCCTGAAGTGAGTCAACAGTTTTAGAGACTTTATTGATAGAGGTTTTTAGATCAGAAACAGTTTTTGTCAGTCCGAGCCTCAGCATCAAGGGTTTTTGCTGGAGCTGGATCCACTATGTCCTCGTAGCTGACATGGTGTCTCCCTCCTCTCCCAGAGGTGAGTGCTTTTCATCTCCACTTCCTCTAGAGGTCAGAAATGATCCCAAAGTCCCGGTGATGTGTTACATTGTTCACATGGAGCATCCTGTGTGAGAAATGCTTGGAATCAGAAGTATTTTTGAATCTGGATTTTTGTCTGTTTTGAAATATATTCATTCATACATCATGAGTTATCTTGGGGATTAGACTCAGGTCTACACAGGAAATTCGTTCGTTTATGTTTCTTAACACCTTATACATGCATTGTGACGGTAACACTCTACAATCTTTTTAGCAGGCCTGTGTTTTGACTGTGACCTGTCCCATGAGATCAGGTGTGGAACTTTCCACTTGGGACATCATGTTGGTGCTCAAAAGGCTTCACATTTTAGTGCATTTTAGTTCAGGATTTTTGGATTAGAGTTGCTCGGCCTATATTGTTTTGTGGCCAAATCCCAATCAAACACATGCACTTCTAACAGTAGGGCATTTCAGGGACTGATGTCCCAGTAGCTGAGGGCAAAACAAAAAACAAAGGCTTATTCTTTTTTTTTTTTTTTTTTTGATACTGGGGATTGAACTCACAACCTCACGCTTGACAGGCAGTTGCTTACCAAAGGTTATTCTTGAGTGGGGATAATTCTTCACTGTACACTAAGCTTCTCTGAATTAAGGAGTTCTTTTTTTCCCCCTCTCCAATCCCACTTCTCTTTGTTCACCTACAGTGTTTGAGCTCTACAAATATTTCAATAGTGAAGGCATTGACCTTGAGTGAGAAGGTGTCTTTATCAAATGCCTCCCACTGGAGAGTTTTTAAGATTACTTTTACTCATTGTCCCTTTTGTTGACTAACAACCAAGGAACCTTTCTTAATCACTTGACATTCGCCTTACAGGGAAGAAGCAGAGAAACTACATGAAGCTCTGAAGGTGTCCATAGCAGACTTGGCCGTGGAGGACACAGACAGGCTCCAAGACGTCCAGCAGGCTAAGGAGAGGCTTTTGAGTGAATTTCCAAAGCTGAAAGAGGAGATTGAAGAAGATATACAAAAGCTCCATGAACTTGCAGACCATCTTGACCAGGTGCACTGGGGCTGTACTGTCTCCAATGTGGTGACTGGATCCACTGCAGCTACCTCTGTATTGCTGGGCATCCCCGCGGCTGTGTCACCCTTAACAGGAGGTCTTACTGGGATCCTTGCAGGAGCAGGAACAGTGCTGGGAGTTGCAAGTGGTGTGGCCGGTGCTACCACTGGCATAGTAGAATATTCAAACATATCCTCAACTCTAAGTGAAGCAAAAGACCGGGTGTTAAAGAGCATGGAAAAACTGATAAAGTTCATACAGGATAATTTCCCACCCAAAGTCATTTCCTCAACTGAAAATTGGAGCCAATATGTGAAAGACATTGGGAAGACCATAGGTGCCATCAAGCAGGCTGCAGGTGACCGTAACTTAATAGTCATTGCCAAATACAACATGGTGGTTAAAAATATGGTGACTAAAAGTGAAAACATGAACCTTGAACACTCAGCTTGGTTAGATATAGTAGCACAGATCTTCCTCATATTTAGCAACATTTCCTCCTTTGTGATAAATATTGTCAATCTTGCAAAAAACTCACAGAATTTGCATGAGGGGGCAAAATCAGAGTACGCTGAAAAGATGCGGCAGTTGGCTAGCATACTGAAAAGCAATTTGGAGGCCCTTGAAAAGAACCAGAAACAGATGTCAGACTCAAATCAGTGAGCCTCTCTCCTCAGCAGTGCAGAGGTCAGGGGAAATGTGCAGGACAAAGTTGTGGAAGGCAT
This sequence comes from Cuniculus paca, assembly GCA_004365215.1. Taxonomy (NCBI): domain Eukaryota; kingdom Metazoa; phylum Chordata; class Mammalia; order Rodentia; family Cuniculidae; genus Cuniculus; species Cuniculus paca. Next base: position 9,697 of record RJWT010044124.1, read on the forward strand.
TTTATTAGAGAGAAAAGAGAACTCACCCTCATAAAGTTTATCCTAACACAGTAGGGCAAGAGACAGAGCCTTATCCCAGGCAAGTTTGCCTTTTTCACAAACATTAGCTCATGTTTGTAAATTTGAAGTGAATTCTTGCTCCCTATCTAAATACCATTCTATTAAGGACTATTAAAAATAGTCCTCATGTATTGTCTTCTGAGTCTATTTGATGATCATTTAACCTCATAATATCACACTTGACCACATTCCATGGCTCTGATCTACTTGTTCCCAAACCATATTCATTGCAGGCACTAATAAGTACCCTCAGATCTTAGCAGCATTACTAAAATAAATGACACAGTAAGATGTGCATGTTGACTAAGTTAAGATGTAAATGATTAAACTACACCTTAATTCTAATCATTAAACTATTAATATGACTAATAATTAATAACTATTACATGGCTCCTTTATGACACATTGTATGTTTTCTTTTTAAATATATCATTTTGTTGTTTGATCAGTTGTATTTGGAATATAATTTAGTAGTTGTTCCATGTATGGTTTTCTTATAAACTCTTTATTATCTTTTAGGGATATAAATATGTTTTCCTTTATAAAACAAAATACTAGGGCCAGAGACATAGCTCAGTGGCACAGCACCTGCCTGGCAAGCATGAGGTCCTGAGTTCAATTTCTGGTACCAAAAAAAAATGGATTAATAAATAATCCCAGCACTCAGAAGGCTGAGGCAGGAGGATCATTGCAAAACCAAGATGAGCCTGAGCTACAAAGTGAGCTCAAGTCCAACCTAAACTGCATAGTAAGACCCTGCCTCAAAAAGACAAAAAAAAAAAAGCTACACTTGAAATGTGAATCAAGATAGTTAAGATAGCTATACTACTAATTTCTATTAGTTCATTGAAAAGAAAGGTTTGTGCTTATATCGTTTGATCAGTTTTTCATTCTATTATCTTGTAATCCGAGCAACTACTTTGAAGTTAACAATAAGCAATGTACTCTCCTACCATCTTGTTTTGAAATTTTGTATCGTTTTTTCTCTTTAAAATAAAAAGAAGTGTGCATAAAGCAAAAAGACTGAGATTTCTCAATTTTTCTTTCCTTTTGTTTTTGATTGAAAAAGAAATAAAATGTTTCCATCTTTGTACATTGTCAACATTTATCAATCAGCATTTCTTTATTAGTTCACCAAAACTACATTAAATTTACACCCTGATGCAAAGAATATCATTTTTTTCCTCATAATTTACCACCAAGAGGTTACATTTATCCAAAGACAAAATGTGGAATGACATAAATAAATCTTCATCTAAGTTTGCTGCTAATGTCTTCCTTTCCTGTCTTTTTTTATTTTATGAAAAAATAAAACAAAATTCCATAATAAAACTAATAATTAGTACACCGTGCATCATAATCTCAAAAGTAGAGTACAAGACATGAACAAAAAAGACTCTTACAAAGAAGAAACAAACTCTGGGCCAGGCATATAGCTCGGCGGCACAGTGACTGCCTGGCAAACACAAGGTCCTGAGTTCAATTCCTGGCACCCACAAAAAAAGAAACAACAACAAAGAAGAAGAAACAAATGGTCTTAAAAGTTAATAAGATGCTTTAAAAATAAAGTAGTCATGGTTCTCCACATTGAATGTAGTTCTTTGTAGATGTGCTGTCTTAGTTGGTCAATGCCCACATTTTTAATTATCAAAGAGTGGCACTGTTTGAAAAGCCAAGTATTTGAGCACATCTAATTATCTTTGCCCAAAGAAGATGGTTATGATAAGTTTAGAATTACATGAACATAAGCCTGTGTATTAGTCAGCTTTTTGTTTATGATCAAATACCTGAGAAAAACAACTTAAAGGAGGAGAAATTTATCCTGGCTTAGAGTTTCAGAGGACTGAGTCCATGGTCAGCCTGGCTCCATTGGGTTAGGACGGTGTGAGGCACAAATGTACAGTGGGAGGTATGGCATAGGAAAGCTGTTCATCTCATGGCAGCTGGTAGGCTGACAGAAAAAAGGAGCCATACAAGAAGAGGTCAGGAGCAAGAGAGAAACCTCAAGGCTATGCTTCCTCACTCACTTCTTTCAGTGTGGTTTAGCCTGCGAAGTTTCATTACCTCCTAATAATGCCAATCAATCATGATCT
>RJWT010044126.1:0-11847 GCA_004365215.1 Cuniculus paca
ATATATATATTACATTTTATTTTTGTGTATGGACACAGTACTAAGTGATTCCGTTACTTTCAGATAGTAATTCTATTAGTTATTCTGTAGGTATTTCTAGATTTCTTGTAATAAAATCAGTATTATGATATTTCTTCCTTTTGTATTCTAAAAAATGCTTCTAATTTATTACTCCAACCTCATTGAGGCAGTCAGGGTATCCAATACGATGTTAAACACATATAGTTTAAATAAACACGCAGTTCTAATTCTCGATACCTAGGAATGTTTCTAACGATGCCAACTTTTGAAAAACTTTTTTAAAGCTATGATATTTACCATTGATAAAAATAGAGGGGTACGACAGAACCACAGAATACAGACAAATGCCCATGAAAGTATAAACTGAGTTAAATCAGCTCAGAAACAGGAAGAATTTTGAGGTGCATCTGAAAATGTTAATTTTCAGACTTCAGGTACATGGGTAGGTACTGTGTCAATATTCAGAATAAATACTAAGTGCAGTGGTCCACTGAAGGAAGCGTGTACATGTGATGAATAATACAATTATTAAAATGAGTGACGTGAACCTATAATTCCAACCTGGATGATATTGATGTATTTTCACAAGTTTAAAAATGTTGTAGGGTTTGGAAATTATTTTTGTAGAATGGAAATAATAGAAAATACTCAAATCTCTCTCTCTTTGTCTCTCTGTCTCTGTCTCTCTCACACACACACACATACACACACTTGTACACTCATACACAGAAAAGTTGGTAGGTATTCCCTGGAGATTGGATATGGTAGATAGGTGAAATTTCTTTTATTGTGTTCCCTCTAATTTTTTTTAATTTTTATTTTTGTTTTCATATGTTTGCAGTACATAATGACTACTTTCATTGTGGGGAACTGGTACATGTACATAACACATTTTAATTCTTTTTTATTCCCATCCCCTTCCCTTCTATCCCTTTCTCCATCTCTTGATCCTTTTCCCTTTGCAAAACTTCTATCTTGCTATTTTCTATTATCTATTTTTTATTTTGCTGTTCCATTTATTTATACTTAGGGTTTCTCATATCAGAGAAACCAGGTGCTATTTAAGCTAGTGGGTCTAATTTATTTCACTTAATACTATCATCTCAAATTGCACTTATTTTCCTACAGATTACTCAAATTTACCTTCTTTATGACAGAGGAGTTCTGTATCATTTACAAGATCACATTCTCTTTATCTGTTCATAGGCTGCTATAAACAAACATGAGTATGCAGTAATCACCGAATCGTGATGGCTTTAACTCTTCCAGGAATATACCTAAGGGAGAAGCTGGGTTGAATGAAATTTTAAGTGTTAGTTTACATTTCCACCAACCATATTCAAGGGTTCTCACCCCCTCCACCCCAGTCTTACTGGCATTTGCTGTTTGATTTCTTGATGATAGTCATTCTTTCTGGAGTAAAGTAGAATCTCAGTGTTGTTTTAATTCACATTTCTGTAATGGCCAGAGATGTTGAACTATTTTTTCATGTATTTATTGGCAATTTGTACTTCTTCTGAAAAGTGTCTATTCATTGCACTTGCCTATTTTTTATTGGATGTTTTATTTTGTGGATCTAAATTTTTAATCCTTTACATAGCCTAGATGTTAGTTCTCTGAGGTGTAGCTGGAAAATGTCTCTTCTCATTCTACAGGTTGTCTCTTCGCTCTATTGTCTGTTTCTTTTGCTGTGTAGAATCTTCTTATTTTGATATAATACTGTTTATTGATTCTTGATGCTATTTCTTGTGCAGCTGGGGTCTGTTGAGAAAGTCCTTGCCTATGTCTATGGCTTTGAGAATTCAAACTACTCAATAAATTTAAATAAAGATATTAACATTCAATACAGTAAAAGATAATTTAAAATATTTATTTTGTAACCATAAATTCAGTTCTTCTGAAGCAACTCTGAAACATACCATGAGCGAGAAAGTAGTTCTATCTTTTCCTTAATACATATTCATTTTTCTATATTTAGTGGAAGTTCCTCCTGAATAGCACATTGGAAGACTTAGTGTTGCTGAATTTGCTCTGATCTTTCATCACCTTCTTTCATGTGTTAGATGTTTTAAAGGATAAATGGCATGACCACAGCTGTTTTAGCCACAAACAATATTACATTTGAAGTCCGTCTGATGTGCCTTCCCAGGTTCCCTTAGTACTGAGTCTATTACCCAAGTGTCGCTTCACAAACAGGAGGGGACTTCAACAGGCAAAAGATAAAGTTCACCCCTGTGTTAACACCCCAATTATTCCTGCATAGTGATGAGCTATAAATGATTAAACAGACAACCTGCTCCATGAACTAATCCCCAAGCAAGCGTCTTGAAACCTGCATTAGTGGGTACGCAATGAGTGTGCAGCCGACGTTAGAACGTCATTTGCGTCGATCCTAACTCCCAAGTGCTAGTCTGCCTAGTCATCTTGGAGTTTTCATACAACATTTTCTCAACTTCATTTGGCAAGGTGTACACCTATACTTCTAAGTCGGATAGACTCGTAAGCCTCAGAATGCTCAAGTGTGGCCATTTTGCAGTTTTGTTTATTCTTTTAGTCTTTGGAAACTGCTGACATTTCAGTGTGTTCGTTTTGCATTTAGAACTTATGTTTAAACCAATTCTGCAGTCACTGCCAAGCATCATTTAACATTAAACAGTTTCTACCTCGAACTTTGCCGAATACCTGAACGATATCACCCTATTTTATGAGAGCTATAGTGCATATAACAATTGAAAACGAATTATGTCATTTTAAATCCTCATCATAAATGTCTGAGGCCTTTTATCTTTTGACCAGTGACATGTGACATAGGCTAATAATGTGAAGGGTTTGGGGGCTTCCTTTTCTCTTTCCGTTTTGAAATGAGTTACTGACACTTCAGATATTACCTTTCTGGAACACTGAACACCCTTTTCCATGTCTCGGAGAAACTCTTTCATCTGGGCCTATTACTTCTCCAGCTTTTCATTCAGTCCCACTGTCTCTTTCCCCATAGCTGTTTGCTTTCTGTTAGCTTCCCTGTGTGTGACTGTATGGAAAGCTATTAAGAATTCAAGTACATGACTTTATGGAGCTACCTTTCTTCATTCTTTTATTGACTTCCCAGTCACCTTTTACCAGGCAGAGAAACACAGTCTTCTTTTATAAAACACACTTGCATTATCTTTATCCAGTACAGCAAAGCCACCATATCGGAATTTTCTCAAATTTAAAACTTGCAAAAGCAAATAGGGTAAACAGAATTTTGGGGCAAGCAAACAAAGCAAAAAAAAAAAAATAACAAAGATAGCAAAAGAACTTGAAAACACAGACTACTAAAAGGACCTGGGCTAGCAGAGCACTACATATGCCTGCATGTTGCGTGTTGGATGGTGTTGTACTGGGTGGGAAGCAGCATTTGACTGCAGAGTCGACACACACTGTGAGGTGCAGTCACTGGAGGTAAAATTCTCTGCATCCCCTTGTGTAGCTGCTAAGAATCTGTAGGAAAATGTCTGGAAAACCCTTTTCCTAGTCCCATCAAAATACCATTTTAAATGTCTGACAGTAGGGGTAAAAATGTGTTCTAGTGGATAATAATCAACGTGGTTGTACCCAATTCTGGATTTAACATAGTGAAGAGTGAAGATAAGGTTTCATGAACCATTTTCCATTCAGTCTATGGGCTTTGATGTAATACAGTAAGTGATAATGAACCAAAGATAAGACCTTCTGACTTATAATTACAGAATTAGTCAACAAAGCTTTGACCGCTCAGTCATCTAATCTGTCTAGATTTAACTCTTTATTAATATGCACGCATATTTCTTTGGGGAAAGGGTCACAAATTACAGAACTATGGCTATGAAGTCTGCTATTTGAAGCTGCGCAGGCCAGAAACTCAGCGCTGAAAGGTGGGCTGGCAGAAGGGCAGGCTGCTCCCCGACGTGCAGCCACGAAGGCTCTTCCTTGGGACAATGTCTCTTTGTGACTGGCTCATGCTCAGAAGTGGTACTGTCCACAGCTTGTTGTGACTAGTTAGTTGCAAAATGACGAGTTCTGCTTTTGTTATCAGGCTAGGAGATGTTGGCTGTGCTACACTCGCCTGTCTGTGCATTTTACAGATGTGAAAATTAGACCGCCTCTGTTGACACTGAGTATGTACAATGGCCTTAACAAGACCCTGAGTTGGACACTCATGTTCTGTACTTAATATTGATGGGGTCAGATCAAATGCTGTGGAAAAATATTTGGAAGCAGGAGGAAGATAGGCTTAGATTCAAAACGTGTCCATTTCAAATCCTCGCACTGGCTCCCACCAGAATTTTCATTTTGGATGTAGCAAGTCGTCCATACAAGCTACATGTCTTTATTTTTAAAGTTGATGTAATATTATTTCCCCTGTAGACTACGTTTATCAAAACAATATTTATCTTCCCTATATTTCAGGTAATAATTCCTAATGAATACTATTTTGGCTTCTTGTGAACATTCTAAGTTACATGGAACAACAACAACAAAAAAATTAAATTTTACTGAATTTTATTTCCAGTAAATAGGACCTGTTTTTATTTGATCAGTTTGAAGTAGACCTTGAATTACTAATCCATTGGTCTACAAAAATAGAATAGAGAAGTCTTAAAACTCTGATCGATTTACCACCATAATTCAAAGAAAATGGACATCACTGAGGTCTACATTTTACAAAGATCATTTCATATTCTTTGCTCAACAGAAATATAATGTGTATACAATTTAATTCATCATTTTGAAGACCATTATTCAGTGGTTTCTAGTACATACCCAAAGTCATCCAAAGATCACAGCTATGAAAGACTATTTCCACCACCCAGTATCCAGTGCTGATCTACTTCTTGTCTCAGTTGATTTTCCGGCTCTGGACATGTCATATAAATGGGAAATGTACATGGTACTTTGAAGCTAGATTCATTTGAGAGGTATTTGAAAAGTTTTGAGAATCCAGCAATGTGTTTTTCCCATCACACCATTTTAGATTTCACTATCAATTATAAGGATGCAATTTATGCATATCATCCCCAAATTTACTCTTCCTTTAAAAAATATAATTGTTTGGAGAATTTTTTATGCCCATATCTTGTACTCTGAGTAACTTCATTGAAAATAACAATACACAATGTATTAATTATTGTTATTCTCCTATTTCATTATGAAATTTTGTTTTACTTTTTTCCATAAAATAAAAAATATGGCCACTATAATGGATGTGAAATTCTCTTTCATTGTGATTTTGAATTGCATTTCCCTAATGAATAATAATGTTGAGAATCTTTTTAGAACTATCTGCTATTTGTAGAAATGTCCACTCAAATTATTTGCTCATTTTTTCATTTGATTGTATTTTTATTAAATTGTATATTCTAGACTCTAGTAGGTAGAAGATTTTGAAATATTTTATCTCATTCTGTGGAGTATTTTTTTCAATGCCTTTACAGTGGCCTTTGATCCACAAAGGTTTCTAACTTTCATGAATTCCAATTTTTTCCCTTTTTAACTTGTAGTATAAGAATTCACTGCCTAATCCAAGTTAAATGAATATTTACCACATGATATCATGTGAGTTTTATAGCTTAGCTGTTATACATTGGATTTTGACCTACTTTGAGAGAATTTTACATGAAGTATGAGGTAACTGTCTTCCTTCATTCTTTGGCATATGAATATCCAGACTTCTCAGTACCATTTGATGAAAAAGCTTTTCTTCTTGTTGAAGGGCCTTCGTCTCCTTGTTAAAAGTCAGTTAGCAGAGCAATGCGGGGTGACTTGTGGACTCTCATTTGTAGTCCATTGACCTATCTGCTTACCCTTATTTCACTGCCAGATTTCCTTAATAACTCCCACTTTGAAATTGGGAAATTTGAGTTCCTTAACTTTCTTTTTCTATCTCAAGATTATTTGACTACTCTCTATGTCTCTTACACTCCATAGGAATTTTAGAACTAGGTTTTTAATTTCTTTAAAAAGAGTCAAGTGAAATCTTGATAGGTTTTACACAGAACCATAGATAAATTTTGATATTATTGCCATTTTAAGTCTTCTAATGTATGAACAAGGGATATCTTTCCATTTTTGTAGTTCTCTTTTGCTGAAAGCAATTTTGTATTTTCAGTGTGTGTCTTCAACTCTACTTGTTTACTATGGTCTTAAGTAATTTATTAGTTTTCAGTGCTATTGTGAATATAATTTTAAAATGTCATTTTTCAGAAGGTTTATTGATGGTATATAGAAATACAACTGGCTTTTGTTTGTTTGTTTGTTCTTTGCAATACTGGAATTGAACCAAGGGACTTTGCACTGAGCTACAACCCCAGCCCTTTCTGTTTTTTATTTTTAGACAGTATCTTATTGAATCACTCAGGTAAGACTCAAACTTGTGATCCTCCTGCCTCAGTCTCTCTGAGTGCTTGCAGTGGTTTTTGTATGCTGATTTTGTATTCTGAAGGCTAGTTGAAGTCATGTGTTAAACTGAATAGTTTTTTGTTGTTTGCAGATTATTTATGATTTCTTTGTGTGAGATATTGCCATTTGTGAACATAGATAAATTTATTTCTTTTCAAATTTATGTGATTATTTTCTTGCTTAATTTCCTTGGCTAGAGTGTCTAGGGCAATGTGAACAGAAATGGTGAGAGTGGATGTCCTTGTCCTGTTTCTGACTTGGGTAATATTTTAACTTTTCACTACTAATTACTATGCTACCTGTGAGTTTATAGATGCCCTTTTTAAGCTGATCCTGTGCTTTGCTAGTCTGGTTTACTTTTGGTAAATTTTTTGTTTAAATTTCTGAAATTGTATAGATTTTTTCACGTTTATTTAATTCTAATGAAATAATCATATATTTTTCTCTTTTATTTTATTATTACATGTTATCTTGATTGACTTTATTTTTATTTATTTAGCTTTGAGATGAAGTCTTGCTATGTTGTCCAGGCTGATCTTGAACTCCTGAATTCACATGACACCAGCCTAAGTAGCTGAGATTATGTGAGTGTGGCAGTGACCCAGATTCTCTTGATGGACGTTAGTAGATTGAGTAGGTCTCACTTTAGAGAGACTATCAGCCTTGTGGGCAGTGCATATACCTTTTTATGTGATCCTGGATTTGTTTTAGTCCTGTGTTGATGATTTTTGGATCTGTAAAGGAGAACTAGTCTTTTCTTTTTATGTCACTGTCCAGTTTTGATAGCAGAATATAGAAGTCCCCTTATCTGCAAAGGATGTGTTTCAAAACCCCCAGTGGATGCCTGAAACCACAGGTCATACTGAATCTTATTGCATACTGTGCTTTCATAATACATCCATACCTGTGATAAAGGTCATAGGTGTAGCTGGAGATGAACAATAGCTAGTAGCCAATAGAATGGTTACATCAGTATAATAATAAAATTATTTAAAAGACACAAATTACTTATTTTTGAAAATTGTTATTTAATATTTTTGGACTGTAGTTGACTGTGAGTAACTGAAACCATTGAAAGTAAAACAGGCTTCAAATGGTGAGCTGGGAAGTACTCTCTCCTCTTCTTTTTCTAAGAAGAACTATTAAATGTCTGGTAGAGCTCACCATGAAGGCCACCTTGGATTACACTTTTTATTGTGGAAGTATTGCTTTTCAATTTCTTCACTTACATGAATTTACATGATTTTCATATTTCTTTCAGACTTGCCGAGTCCTCGGCTACCATTCCTTTAAATACGCTTTCCTGCCTCTGTTCTCTGTTGATTCAGTTTCTGAGATTTCCATTATGTGATGTTTGCTTATGGAATCTCACCAATTCACTTTTTTTTTTGAGCAGAGTATATTTATTGAGAGAAAGAAAGCTTCTGTCTGAGAGAGAGACAGAGACAGAAGCAGTCCCGAGTGGGCTGCTCTGATTCACTTTTCTTTACTCCTGTTTATTCTTTCCCTCAGCATGAATGTTCTCAGGTGAATTGCTCTTTGGCTATGTCATTCCTCTAAGTTTTCTAACCTGCCATTGAATCTTTCATTAGTTTCCTAGGGTTTCTTTAACAATGTGTCATAAGCTGGTTGATTTAAAACAACAGAAACAGCAGTTTTAATACTAGAAGTATGAGGTCAACTTTCCAGTAGAGTCATGCTCATTCCAAAAACTATAGGGGTGCACTTCTCTGACTTCTCCGGCTGCTGGTGATTAGACAGTGATCCAAGGCATTCCCTGTCCCTGTCTGCTGATCCTGAGTTGTTTGTCTCCTTACCAGAGTAGCAAAGCCCAGTCTTGGGCATGTCTGGGTGGGTCACGGAGGTGTGGCCTTGGGTACTCTGTAGGGTCCCTAGCCTGCTCCTTCCCAGCACTCTTCTCCTGTGCTGTTTCCTGGCCCCCATGAACTGAGCAGCTTTTCTCCGGCATGCCTTTCCACCAGGATGTCCCTGCCCCAGGCCATGGAGGGACTGCTCTGAACTGTGAGCCGAATAATCATTTTCTCCTTTCAGTTGTGGGTGGTGCGTTACATCCAGTAGTGAGAGAGCTGGCTAGTACATTGTCTCTCAGCTGCACATCTCTAATCACTGCTCTGGTCCTCACACTCCCTTCTGTTTATAATGGCACTAGTTATGTTGGATTAGAGGCCTGCCTTGTTGTAATATCACTTCAATTAATTATTGCATCTGCATTGATTCTATTTTCCAATAATGTCACACTCTGAGCAACTGGATATCAGGACTTCAGTTTTATTTAAATTCTATTACTTTACTGCTGCTCTCTAGTTGGTGAAACATAATTCTCATCTGTCCTTTAATTCTTTAGATATCATTTCCTTATCTTGTTAAACATGTTAAAATAGATGATTAACTCTTTGTGTATCAAGTACAATGTCCGAGCTTTCTTAAGTGATGAATTTTCTCAAATACTTTTTGTTTAGTTTATGGACCACACTTTTCTTAATTTTCTGTGTGCCTCACTTTCAATGTAAACAGCCAAGTGTGGTGGTGCACTCCTGTAATCCCAGTACTCGGGAGGCTGAGGCAGGAGGATCATTGCGAGTTCAAGACCAGTCTAGGCTACAAAGTGAGCTCAAGGCCAGCCTGAACTGCATGGTGAGACCCTTTCCCAAAAAGACAAAAAAATAGGAATTTTTAATAATGTAATTTCAACTCCAGTAGTAAGACATCCCCTTTTCCTGACGTTTATTGATTTTGCTGCCTATTTTGGCTATTTTTAACTCAACGACTTTTATTAACTAATTCTGTGCTGTCCAAAAGGTGTCACCTACAACCACTCAAGTCTGTGTTTGATTTCTTTAGTGGTCAGCTAGTGACCAGGGAGAGATTTCCTTGCTCCCCTCGAGCTGCTGAGGGTTGTCTTTGTTCAGAGGTACCACAAGCAGGCGGGGGGTGCCTTCAGCATTCAGTGAAATTCCCACGGAGCCCTCACTTTCTGCTTGTGCAGAGCCTCAAATTTGACAAGAATGAGAGCTAACACCTTCTCAGTTCTCAAGATTACTGCAGAGCTAACGAGTGAAGGCGGTACCGAGGCCAAGACAAAGTGTTCACGAAGCTCACAGTTCTTACTCAGATTCATCTGCTTTTCGGGAGTAATTGTTCTTTGGATAGTTGCAAGCCTTCAGTCAATTGCTAATGGTCTGGAAAAGTTAACTCCCATAAGGTTCGAGGTCGTTTTGTTTGAGCATTTGTCTAATTCTTGGACTTTCCTGGTCACCGCTGTTGTCACTGATGTCACTCCTCAGGTCCTCAGGTCCTCAGGTTCACCTCAAGTTTGCTGTAGCTGCTCTGCAGGACTCTCTGTTTTCCACAGTTGCTCCCCTCCATTGTCACTGTACGCACACAGATGTGGCTTTCACACCACTCCTTTCCCACACACACGCTTGTGCACAGCACTCACATCAGCTGGGGCAGTCGTGGTTTCCCGGAAAGAAGATCTTGAGATTCCTGTTAGCATGACGGATATAGGCTTGGGAATTTGCCCAAGTTCAGTACCTGTGGAAGGGAGGAGAAGATGAAGACTTACACAGAGGGAGAGGCTGAGGTCCGATGTATTCTTGAAAAAGCTTCAGCACAGCCCATGGGGAACTTGGATCCCTGAGTTAAGGAAAAAGGTCTGATACTGCATAGCCCTGCTAGGAGTAATGTTAAGGGCAGGCTGCCCATGGCCTGGGGCAAGGAGGTGTTTTCAGCTGGAGCTGTACCTAAAGGGACTGTCCGCTGAGAGGTGTGTGGAGCTGCACTCTCTGTAGCGGATGACGGAAATCTTTCATTCTTAAAGAGATAACAGGACACTGCATTATGGCTTTCTCCACACCACGTTAGAGCCTTACACCACGTAATGTAAAGCACTGCATTATGCTTTAAGACATTTGGTGAATGTTCGGGAAACAGGAAAGAATCACATATCACTGAAATTAAAGTTAAAATTGAGCTGTCGATAACCTTGTTTTTCTGTGTTACTAAGTCAGCTCTTCCCTCCTCTTCTGCTTGCCGCTGAGTCACTCGAAATAAAATCCCGGTTGCTTTTTTCTTTCTAGCCGGACTCTGCGCGGTCACACGCGTCTGCGGAGGCGGCTCTCCCGCTTGAGCTGCACAGGAGGGCGCTGCGCGGCATGGACACGGCAGGGGTCCCCTCTACTCACCGCGCAGCCTGGGGGTCGTCGGCGCTCCAGGCGGTTGTGCACTTCTGCCGCTGCGTACCTGACAGAGTCCTCTCCACAGCCACTGCCGCTCTGGGCTTAGCAGACATCCCCCAGTATAGTCTTGTGTGTCACTGCATTTTGAGACTGAGGAGTAATTTTTTTCCCCCAGCAGTTTGTTGTAAATTGGTTTCCTACGACCAAGGCATAAGTCCACGTGACCGGGCGGGGAGGAAATGTACAGGTATTGATGGCAGATTTAATAAAGTGACACAAATCCACCCTTGTGGGGTATAATGCAAGCACCCTCGCTCCCGACGTGCGTGGAAAGGGTTCCTTCCGTGTGTGCCGGCCTCCACACCAACCTCACCCCCTAAGCCGGTTTCCAGGACCCCCGTTTACCTCTGGTGTTCGGTGGGACGTTTTCTAAGATCGCCTCCAGTTTTAACATCACCGAGCTCTGTGATATCGACACGGGGATGCTATACGACTTCCAAGTAACCCAAATAATGTACGGGAAATACCACAGTTCCCAACCGATAGGCTGAGTTCGTGCTCCCCAAAATCGAAGAATGAATTCTAAGGAACAACAGAAGAGAAGAAATACTTATTGAGGGAAAGATAGCTTCTGACTAGGAGAGAAAGGTCCTAGAAAGTGGGTTGCCAGGGACCCCACTTCTCATGGAAATTTTATAGAGCAAAATCATGAGGCAGGTATAAGGTGGGACAAAACTATGGTCAACTAATAAGATTAGAAGTGTAGTTGCTTAGGTAATACTGGTCCAACAAGGAAGCAAGTGTCCATGGACTGAACAAGGACTTTTCCTGGAGGGAACAGGCCAGGGGCTCTTCCCGGCCCCACACCCACACGATCACTGCCTGTTTGAAATACCAATCATCGTTCATCTCTAGAAGGAGGATGTAGGCGCAGGCATTCCAACTTTTGTCTTGAGGTCTGGCCTTCAAAGAATGCAGCTCCACTTGTGTGATGTGTTCTTATCTTCTGCTCTGGCACTCTCTGTCTGCATTGAATATTTCTAACTTAGCTGTCTATAATAACATCAATAGTCTGCTTTCTAGTTCAACATTATACTTCATTGAAAAAAAGAATTATGGTTGAAATTCTAGTAAAATTCTTCATCTGCAAACCAAACTTTCCATATATATATATCTGAGTCCCTGATTTATCTTGATTAGTAAAATGATA
>RJWT010044127.1:0-11849 GCA_004365215.1 Cuniculus paca
TAAAGGGTAGGCCAGAGGACGAGAGGAAGGCCTGTAACTATTGCTTTGGACTCCCGTCTTCTATGGACCGAATCCTTGGCCTGAAAGAAATGGACCATCCTCTTAAGTATAAAATACCTACTTGCAGAAACACTGAAAAAAGAATGTGAAGTATTTCATCGATATATTGATTTCGAGGTCAAATAGTTTATACATCAAATATATTATTAAAAGTTTTTTGAAAAGTGGCATTCCATTGAATCATGTTACTGAGCATGGCATGATTTGTCAATGTTCATTTCTGGAATTTTAATTTACTATCATTTGACCCTGCTGAAATGGCAGGATTTGAACATATAAAGAGGGACTATGGTTGTTTAGTTGGTGCCACACCACAAAGACGACAGACAGGGGCAAAAGTTGTGTATTACCATCGCTGTATGAAATTTTTTTGCTAGGTAAATCTAATGTTACAGTTCTCATGCATTGAATTCACGCAGTTACCACATGCTTGTATTGCACACTGGTGGCTCTGTATTTCTGGTGTCACGTGACATCATTCACATCACTCACTATTCCTTTTCTGGGAACCACATTCTGTGCATTTTCCTTTGAACTCTAGGAACTTGTGTGAAATGCTGATACACTTGCATATTCAAGATGCCGCTATTTATAGATGCCTGACTTAACAGAAGAGGTATGGTGTTTAACTTTTGCTTGCATAAGAGAAAAGTACAGGATACATAATAAGAAACAGGGATTATTTATTTATTTATTTATTTATTGTCTTTTTTTTGTCCTTTTGAGACAGGGTTTCACTATGCAGTTCAGGCTGGTCTTGAACTCAGGTTTGTAGCCCAAGCTACAAACTTGCAACGATCCTCCTGCCTCAGCCTCCAGAGTGCTGGAATTACAGGCATGCACCACCACTTCTGGCTAAACAGGGATATTTCAATAATGGATCTTTCAGTAATAGGAACAAGAAATCAATGGAAAAGCAAGAGATTGGGAAGGGGAAGTGCAAAGTGTGGCATATGCATCAAACACCTTCCAATGAAGACCACTTACAGTGTGTACTGCAATTCTGAATAGAAGTTTTAAATTTTTCAAACTACATTTGCTTTTGTGATACCATGTTCTCATCAGCATGCCTTGAAGAAGACATGCCATGAAACCTGGTACAGCACTTCTGTATGTGTATGTGTGGATCATTCCAGGTGAACTGCTGAGTCCCTGATCTGAGTAGGAAACAATAGTAGTGAGGAAAAATTGGTGCCATTCAAGAGGACAAGGCAAGGGTGGATCAAAAAGGTGGCAAAAAAACAGCTTCAGCATACTTGAATTTTCTGAAAACAGTGTGATTTATTAATAATAAAGATCACAGATACATAGATCAGATACTTACTAGTGGTTTAGTGGAAAATACACCATGAAATCCCTTTAGCATATCTCCATTTGGGAGTGTATTTTTGAAAAATATATTAATAATTATTGACATATAGAGATTTTTCCATTTCTTCTGTAGTCTCCTCTACATGAGTGTTTTTCAAAGGATTTTCTAAAGTCTTACATATGCAGGGTTCTTTTCACTGTGACTATTTTCATGTATTTCACAACACCCATACATAATGAATGTTTTGCACACTGCTTTCATTATGTTTTGACCACAGTGTGACCTATTTCTGAGGGTGAGTCTCTGTCAGTTGAATTGTTTCCCACATTTTCACACAGGCAGTTCTTCCCCAGTGTGTGTGTTTTTATGTTTATAAATTGAGGGCCTTATAGCAAATCTTTTCCCACACTGCATACATACATATTGTTTCTCCCCAGAATGCAGTCTCATGTATTTGATGGCTTTTTTGTGTACCAACAGTTCTCCATGTTGCTCATATATGTAGGGTTGTTTCCCATTGTGAATTCCTTCATGTATGTGATAATTACTCTGTTGGCAGAAATATTTCCCGTGTTGCTAACATAAACAGGATTTCTCCTAAGTGTGAGTTTGATCATGTGTTTTATAACACCTTTTGTGTACTAAATTCTTCAGCACATTCCTTGCCCATATGGTTTCTCCCCAGTGTGAATTCTTTCATGTTTTTGACAGTGATATTGTCTAGTGAATGCTTTTCCACATTGCTTACACATATAGGGTTTCTCCCCAGTGTGAGTTCTACTATGTACGTTATATTGATTCTGTGTTCTGAATGCTTTACCACATTGCTTGCATGGATAAGGTTTTTCTCCAGTGTGAGTTCTATTATGTATTTCATGACTATGCTTGGTATTGAATGATTTCCCACATTTATTACACACATAAGCTTTCTCCTCACTGTGATTTCTTTCATGTATTTGACAATAATGGTATGTAGTGAATCCTTTCCCACACTGCTTACATACATATGGTTTTTCCCTAGTGTGTGTTCTTTCATGATTTTGACAGTTTCTGTTTCTGCTGAATGCTTTCCCACATTGCTTACATACATAGGGTTTCAACCCAGTGTGTTGTCTTTCATGAATTTTATAGTCACTTTTTGTACTGAATGCTTTGCCACATTGCTTACACACATGTGGTTTCTCCCCAGTGTGATTTCTTTCATGTATCTGACAACTATACTGTCTAGTGAATGCTTTCCCACATTGCTTACATATATATGGTTTCTCCCCAGTGTGTGTTCTTTCATGACTTTGACAGTGACTGTGTCTCGTGAATGCTTTTCCACATTGCTTACATTGGTAGTGTTTCTCCCCAGTGTGTGTTCTTTCATGAGTGTGACAGTTACTATTACTACTGAATGCTTTTCCACAATGCTTACACACATAGGGTTTCTCCCCAGTGTGGGATCTTCTATGTGCACATAGCGTGGAGTTACTGACAAATGCTTTTCCACATTGCTTACATACATAGGGTTTCTCCCCAGTGTGAATTCTTTCATGTATTTGAAACTTACTTTTTTTAGTGAAAGGTTTCCCACAATGCTTACAAATGTAGGGTTTCTCCCCAGTGTGACTTATTTTATGCTTGTCAAAGGAACTACTATGAGCTAATGCTTTCACACATTCTTTAGAAACATAAGGTGTCTCTCCAGCGTGACTTTTTTCATGTATTTGAACATGGTGTGAAGAGATAAAAGTTTTCTCACATTGTTTGTATACATGTAGACTCCCCACACTGTGATTTCTTTTACGGATTTGAACAGCACTTGTTGTATTGGAGCCTTTCACACTTTTCTTACCTATAAAAGTTTTCTTCCCAAGGCACGTTTGTTTATTAATGTCAGAATAAGCTTTCCCGCTTTGCTTATATTGATAGGGTTTCTCTCCAGTCTTTCTCATTTTATGCTTCTGTAAGGACTGGAAATCACTGCAAGTTTTTCCAAGTTCATTATGCTGACACAGCTTTTCTTCAAACCTCAAATACTTGTCTGCATCATTTCTGCAAAGAACAAATGAAAAAATTGTCAATCACAATGAGAAAGGTTTCCATAGAAATAATTATTTGCAGGGCTGGGGATTTAGCTCAGCAGCATAAGTGCCTGCCTGGCAAGTGCGAGGTTGTGAGTTCGATCCCTGGGACCAAAACAAGAGAGAAAAAAAAATATTGAAAAGTTTTGGGGCCGGGGATTTAGCCCAGCAGTACAAGCACTTGCCTGGTAAGCACAGGGTCGTGAGTTCGATCCCCAGTACCAAAAAAAAAAAAAAAAAAAAATTTGCTAGGACAAGGTCTGGTTTGCTATCTGCTGAGAAGTTTAAATGATGAATCAACTTAATGCCCTGGAAAATGCCTTCAAAAGACCCATTTTTCAGTACGATTTTTCATTTGAGAACTTCAAACTGGTATAGATTTCAATATATAATATCGAGTTTTCTTTAGGAGATGGGTACATATGTATATCACCTATTTATCATTTTGACACCTCTTCCCCCATCACTCTCCTGTTCTCTCCCTACAGGGATCACCTTTCCCTTCTCCAAAGGTCAGGCTTTCTGTTTTCTGTCACCTCCACTTTATTCTACTTCCTAAATATATTTTTCGTTTCTTATTTAAGAGATAGCAAGTGATATTTCATTTTTTTGTGTCTGACTTATTTCACTTAACATTATCAGATGGTGTCTGTCTTTTTCTTTCTTTTTGACAAAGGAAATCATTAATTTCTATGGTTGAAAATAAAGCATAGTTTTTCATTGTCAGAAGTAAACACAGGTCTTAGACAGAATTACACATCCAGTTTTATTATTTCTTATTCTGACTATTACTTAGCTCAGGCTGAATTTCAAGTTGTCATCCTGCTGATTCGCCTTCCTAGAGTGCTGGGATTGAAAAAATGCACAAGTTTGCTAAGCCTGTTACACATTCTCTTCATCCAGATATCCACGGACAGCCAGCGAGGCTCTTTCCAGAGCTTGGTAATGTGGTACCAACGCATGCCCTGCTTTCAACATCAATAAGCATGCATGTGCCACTAAAATTTGATGATTTTATCTCATTACAGAATATACTCAGGAAGGTACAACTGGATCAAATGGAAACTTGTGTTTTACATTTCGAGATATCTGTACATTGATTATTTACTTTTTCATGTATGACTATACACAATGCTGCGATGCAGATTCATACATTTACATGACAACCATCAGAGATTTTTTTATACTTACATGGCAGATAGTGTGACTTCTGTATAATGTCACTACTGTCTCATTTTCCTATAGTGGAGTATGTCTATATTAGATTACCAGATTATAGAAAATAAACCTGTATGCATGGCTGGAAATTTTTGTGAGACCAAATAAAGTTGAACATGGTTTCATTGCTTCGGTTTCCTTGGTCATAATATTTCTGCTCACAAACTGACTCTTGAGGAATATTTTTTTTCCTTGTGGGTAAAAATTACCTTAGATTTCTTAAACAGCTTTTGTATTCTCCTTCAATTTGCTGGTTATCCCTAGTTCTTCCTGAATCGTAGACATAGAAATATAAAAAGACACTATATCATTATATAAATATTAATAGATTCCAGTTCCATTCATGGTGTAACGTAAAAAGGCTTGAAATACTGTTGAAAATATTTTTTTTTACTGTTGAAAATATTATAGCACAGTATTTAATTGAATTACATCAGAGTGAAAGAATTAATATTCTATATTTGTAGAAGATAGAACATGCTGTCATCCTTACCTACAGCTGTCACATTCATAAATGTTTCCCACATCACATCTCTGTAGAGCTTCTTTTGGGATGGATTCAGCAAAGCCCACTCTGCCGTGGTGAAGTTCACAGATATGTCCTCAAAGGTCACTGACTCCTAAATAATGACATGTGTCCTGAAGGTTCAGAATCACACCCTGAGATATCACAACTCCTTTCATAAAAACCTGAATTGTGGCTGCCTCCTTCAAATACTAATTCCATGTCTTGGTCAGTAAACACATGTATATGTCAGTATTTTCATAATAATTTTCATGGTAGATTGCAATACATTAGTAAAGCAAAGCAGAATAGTAGCACTGCCTGTCCTGCAGTCACCTGCATTGTACTTGTGCAGGCTCTCTAAAGCAAAGCTCATGGGGGGAACCTGCAAATCACCACCCACAAAATACAGAGGCGGGCAAGTATCTAATGAATGGTTCTCATCGGCCATAGCTTATATCTCTTTTCAAATTGGTTTTTCATAGGATTGAGTCCATCTTTCTTTGTAATTAGGCAGCATTTTGAAATTTCAATTTGGTTTCATAAAAAACTTAATTGAACATTAAGTAAGATTTATGAATAATTACAATGCTAATGAAAACAAAGTTTTATTGAAGCAAGTCTATGGACAATGAAAATGGGAAGGGTGGAACACTATCTCATGGTGCAGTGACACCAAATGATCACCTTGAATTCAGATACAAGAAATTCAAGGATGGTGTAAGGGAGGATAATGAGGTGAAGCATAAGAATGAAATATATTAAATACAAGGAAAAGAAAGATAAGGTATCACAAAGTAAGTAGTCACTAAATACAAAAGGAAACTTCAGCTAAATAGTATTACCAGAGTGGGGCACTTCTTTATAATAATTTTAAAAATCAAGCAAACAAATACTGTTCTCTTTCTCAAACAGTATACTGCTGTCCCATTTTGGTTACTAAGGAGAAACAGGTTAACACAGCATTTCAAACATGCAACAGTCTGGTGTGGGCCATGTTCTGCAGAGGACTGTATGAGGACTTGGAGGAGAAAGTCTACAGAGGCTACTCGAGTTTCAAAGGAAAAATGTCTTGATCTACCTAAAGCAAATTGAAAATAAAATATTAAGTAAACATCATTGCTAAGCCTTGGATCCTTCAAACATGCTCTACACACATACGCTGATCTGTATTTGGGCGCATTTACATAACACAAATCCACATTTATAACAGAACACTAAATATATCGTGTATTTTATTGAATGCACTACACTGAATCACTGGTTGCTCACCATGGGTGTCCCATTTCTGAAAGAGCAATGACTCATTACTGCTATCCACCTTCATGAGGAAGGTGCATTGCACTGTGCCATGGACCACTACTGTGAAAAATCCATAAATTTTAAAGTTAAATGTAAGATTTGTACTCAAAAACTTTTCATTTCTGAAGAGTTAACTCAAGGTCTACTGCACATTAGACCAGGTAGCTTACAGTGGATGTACCCCCTGCAAGGTTTATTTCATATTGAAAAAGGATCTTGCTCAGTTATCCAGGCTGGGCTTGGTGGTTTAATAATCCTAAGTCTCCCAAGTGACATTAAAGGTGTGAAGCACCATGCCTCTGTGATGTTTACTTTACCAAGTACTGAAATTTTTAAATCAGTGGTGATCTAAAAATCCCAGTCTTAGCCGGGCGTGGTGGCGCATGCCTGTGATCCCAGCACTCGGGAGGCTGAGGCAGGTGAATAGTTACAAATTCAAAACCAGCCTGAGCTACAAAGTGAGCTCAAGGCCAGCCTGAACTGCACACACAGACTGTGTCTCAAAAAGACAAAAATAAATAAATTAAAATAAATAAATAAATAAAATAGGACCAGGGATATAGCTCAGCGGCACAGTGCCTGCCTGGGAAGCACAGGGTCCTGAGTTCAATTCCTAGCACCAAAAACAAAAAGCAAACAAACAAAAAATAAATAAAATAAAAACCCCAATCTTAATCTAGCAAGGTGGCCCGTGTCTGTGCTCCCAACCACCAAGGAGGTGGAAATACTACCAAATTTGTCCCGAATCTGGGCAACTTAGTAACACCTGGTCTCTAAAATTAAGAAATAATAACAAAAAATTGGGAGAATATATGTAGCTCAGTGCAAAATTCCTGCATTCAGTCCCCATACAGTGAAAAAGATCAATTCCTAGTCTCTAATTTTGTCCCAAAAATGATTAGGTGAGATAATCAGTGGTCACAAAAGAAATATTTATCTGTTACTAAGTTATTCTTTCAATAGGCTTGTGACCTTTGACCCCATCTCGGACCAAGGCACACAATTCTTGATTTGTAGTCGCAGGAAGAGCAGTCTGACTTGTGCCACGCTGGAAAATCCCCTGACCTCCCATTTCCTTTTTACTTCTCTTTGCTGTTGCCTCCAAAAAGACCCCTTTCCATTCTATTCAATTGTATGCCCACAGCCCTTAACCATGGGAAACTATCCCTACTTCAGTCCTCGTTTCATACAAAGTCCATCTCAACCAGTGCTCCAGTTTTTAAGACAGTCTTGAAACACTCCACGGACTACAGCAATTTTTTCAAAAATGACACCACTTTCCCCTTCCGCTTATACTAGTATCACATACTGTGCATGTCCCTCAGGTGCCCCACGGCAATGCATTTCTCAGCACGAGTTTCCCATACAGCTCCTTCAGGAAGCTGTGCTGAGCAGGAACACTTTCTCCTGCGACTTTCTGATTTTTTTTTTTTTTTGAGACAGGATTTTCCTATGCAATTCAGGTTTTGGACTCACTTTGTAGCCCAGGCTGTCCTCCAACTCGCAGAGATCCTCCTACCTCAGCCTCCAGTGCGGAGATTACAGGCATGCATCACCACACTTGGCTCAGTATTGTAAATTTTATGGAAAGCCTCACTAAAATAGCCTCATTGTAAACAATATTATAATTAGCATATAAATAAGGCACCTAGCAGGGAAATGGCCTGAGATAGAGTTGGGTAATTAGCTATTTTGATAACAATTAAAATGAGAAGCCGTTACGGGGAGAGCACACCTGTAATCCCAGGCTGAGGCAGGAGGATCACCTCAAGTTTGAGGTCAGCCTGGGCTACACGCAGTGAGTTCAAGGCCAGCTTCAGCTACACAGTGTGACCTCGTCTCAGAAAACCAAGAGAGAGAATAGAAAATTTTAGATCACTTTTTCTCTAAAGTTCCAGTTTCCTTAATACCCTGTGCGCTGAGAAAATGGATTGGAGAGCTCGGTTCAAAGTGGTTGTCTGAAATCTACAGATCCATCTGTAATTGGTGGACACTACACAATTCAGCAATTACTGCGCTCCGCTTCTTTATAATTAACTATGGATCGAGCGGTCACATGGGTACCAACTCGAGATACTTCCTGGAAATCGGGGCTATTCTTATTTCCAATAAAATCTCTCCTAGCATCCTTCTTCTGGGTCGAGACCTAATGCGTCCGTGTATGAGACCCGATGAAGAACTCTATTTATGCGGTAACGTCACTGTGAACAGAGGTCTCACGTAAATAGTTAAAGTGATTTTTTTTCCCGGGCGAGTACGGAATCCAGGGCGTCCCTAAGGCGCCTGCTCTCTCGGGACTGTCGGAGACACAGCTGTGCCTGGGACACGCACTGAGGCGTTCCGGGCGGGCAGGGTCTCGGGGGAAAGGACGCTGGCGATGTTGGACGGCCCCTGCCTGAGCAAAGCGGGAAAAGGACAGATGACGACGCGGCACCGAAGACTTAGGAAGACCTCAGGGTCTGCGGCTAAGCTGCAGACGGCCAGAGCTGGTTCTGTCCACTTTCTTCAAAAATGCACCCGATTCCATCCCATCCCCAGCTCGTGGCCCACAACATCACCATTGCATGGCTTGAGGCTCTCTCGGGATCCTTCTAATAAAGCTCGCAGCCAGCAGAAATTGTAGAAAAACGTGGTTTCCTCAGCTGGGGGCTCGCCCCAATGCAATCACAGCGCGCACTGCGGCGCCATGACACAGGAAGTGCCCGCCCCTCTCGGCGCACCTGATTGGGCAGTGCGGACAGCCCGCCCTCATCGCTGATTGGCTCCTGTCCTATTGCCTGACCGCAGAGCTGAGAGTGACAAGAGAAACCAGCCTCTCCCTGCCTTGGGTGGCGCTCGAATGGGAGCCTGTAATCCAGGAATTTCTGGACCTGTCTCTTCCCACCGCATCAATCTGTCCTCACCTGTGGGATACTTGCCTTGAAGGGCTTTCCTCCTGGCTTTGCAGAGCTGCCCCAGTTTTCTTGACTCACTCAGTGGACTTCCTGACGGTGGATCACAAGGGTGCTCAGAAGGTTCCAGGATCACTGTCCTATGGAAGAATCAATTCCCTGACGTCAGAAAGCGTCAGGAATCCAGGTCAGCCCTGCTCGGAATGCAATGCTGGGGGCGGGGCTGCTGTTGTGCCTGAGGCATTATAGCCCTCATGGCCAAGATTTTCAGTCTCTCTCTTCGTCTCTTATAGCCAGCCATCCAACAAAATGACTGTATGACCCTAAGGAAAATACGGTTATTGTTCAGATGAACAAATTAGAGTTAAATGATAGCAGTATTCTGCCAAAGAGTAAAGATGAAAGAAAACCAAACACTCCAACTCCCTCAGACAAACTTCGTATTTTATCCCGGATCACTAAGAAATGCCTGAATCCTGAAGAGAAACATAGAGCAAAGCGAGAAGGCCAGAATGATTTTTTTTTTCAGAATGATTTCTGATAAAGAGGCTCATACTTGATCCACTTGATCACTTTCTGTTAATAAAGTGAAATATAAAAGGACTTTAGATTGTAAGCTCCCCAAACCCTTTAGAGACCCATCACACTGAAATTTTCTACCTTTCGACATTTACATACCGACAAGAAAAACAGTACCTGGAGTCAGGTGACGCACTCTTGTTAGTAACTTGTTTGGCTTGAGAGATTACACAGAACATTCGTAAAGCATACTTCTTGGTGTGTCTGGTTGTGTCATGATGGTGTGAGCTGAGGGAGCAAACCTGGACCCGGCTGAAGGCTTGAAGATCCCAGCTGGTGAAGAACTTTTAGAATGCAAAAACCACGCTTGACGGGAGATTCTGGTAAAAACTCAGAAATCCAGAATGCTAACAGAAATGAAGATTGTAAAGACTAGGCTCAGGGAATTTCAGATAGGAACAAGGGCTCCATTACCAGCTGGAATCCAGATCAAGCGTTTTATGCTCTAGCAAAAAATTTGTCTTGCTGGGCATGGTGGTGCAGTCCTGTAATCCCAGCACTTGGGAGGCTAAGGCAGGAGGATCTTTGCAAGTTTGAGACCAACCTGAGCTACAAAGTGAGCCCAAGGCCAGCCTGAACTGCATAGTGAAACCCTGTCTCAAAAAGACAAAAATTCTAAAAAAGACAAAGTTTCTTATGATGATTCAAAATGTAATGTGCAAACAATGTGCTGCATTTTAGAACCACTTCTAAGTGTGTGATCACAGGGTATTGAATGCAGGATTGGAACATATATGCTGTTTCTAGAGGAATAATTCTGACCTTCACACATATTTTAAACCAGACTACAAGTATATAGAAGGGTCACAGAAGTAAAACAGGTCTCTTTAATTCTTGTGGGTTATCAAGAGATAAAAGAGGAGAGATCTACACTGAAAAGTGAAGTGCTAGGCATAAGTGGAAAATGATACGGCCAACGTATATTATTTCAAGAACTTAAAGCTCATAAATAGAGTGGGTTTTCGAGCAGTAATGTATAAGATGCCTGTGAAGAGGTATGGCCATTTTTAAAGACATGCCAATTTTTGGAAAAGAAATGTGAAGAGGGGAAAGAAGTTGTGTTTGTGAGTATGTGGTACTAGGCTGGCTGTGAGGCTGAAATCGCCCTCCCACTGTACTGTGTGTATTCTGTGCATTTCCTGTGATGACTTCTCAAACTGGCTCTTTTATTTTCCTTGTTTTTTTTTTTTTAACTTATGTGCAATTTGTCGCTATGGCTCTGGGGCTGTATCTTCTGAAGAAACAGAAGGGATTGATAACAATCTTAGCAGCATGGAAAAATCTATTTAGTAGATTTTAAAGTATTACTTAACTTTTATTACATGATTTGTAGAATCTCTCAATTAAAAGTTGTCAGTCATCTTTATACTATGATTACTTTTTGACTGTTTCAATTCACGACATCTACTGTTCCATTATTATTATTTTTCTAAAGTCTAAATGCAGCCGGGCGTGGTGGCTCACACCTGTAATCCCAGCCCTCGGTAGGCTGAGACAAGGGGATCGTTGTGAGTTTGAGACCAGCCTGGGCTACAAAGTGAGCACAAGGCCAGCCTGAACGACATAGTGAGACCCTGTCTCAAAAAGACAAGGGCCGGGGATTTAGCTCAGTGGCCTAAGCACCTGCCTGGCAAACGCGAGGTTGTGAGTTTGATCCCTGGTGCCGCTAAATAAATAAATAAATAAAGTCTAAGTGCAATTCTGTTTAAGTTTGTGTCTTTGAAGAACTTCTAAGTTTGGATTATGTTTGTAATATTCAGATATGTTTAATGCTTATAAAAGAGGACTGATGTTTATTACAAACACTGATAAGTTTTACAAAATAAAATATCACAACTTGAGATCATCCTTGAATTCTAAAGTACAAATATAGATTATATACAAAAAATTAAAAACTACAGAAAAAGTTTAAC
>RJWT010044128.1:0-11847 GCA_004365215.1 Cuniculus paca
TGAGCATATTTTTTCATGTTTTAAATTCTTAATGTTATACTGAGGATAAATATTTTTCAAGTGGGTGAAAACATTAAAACATCATTTGAAAAACACATTAGGCATGGTTTCCCAGGAAGTAGAATGGGGCAGATATTTTCTTGCAGTAAATTTTTGGTGGACTGCTTTCAAGGTTATGAAGAATGAGAGTTGGGCAAGGGTGGCACTGAACTATCATGCAATTGGAGCAAAATTCTCTCAAAGATATAAGAATCTCCTCCACTGAGGGTAAACCAGTCAGCACGCCAACAGATCACATCTACTCAACAGGAGATAATGAAGGTCTCACATGGTATAGGGTTGTAATTCCATGGTATCCAAAGACTACCTATCTTAATTACTTTTCTCTCATTTCTGGGATAAAACACCCGACACCCAAAATGAAGGAAGGAAATGTTTATTTAGCTGTTTGTAGAGATTTCAGTCCTTAATCAGTTGGTTTGAAGGCACAGTGGCATGGCACTGGAGCAATACTTCAAGCAGCAGCCAGAGCAAAAAAGAGGAAAGGGCAATCCTCTTTTCCTCTCACATATTATACACTGGCCACCCCCACCAGGGTGGGCGTAACACTCAGAAATTGCCTTGCCCTCCTTTGCACAGGATGAGGATATTTCTAAAGTAAGAACCCTGGCTCCCTGCTGAGTCACTCAGTTAAACTTCTAAACTGTTTCAGTTGACAAGATGTATCAACCATAGCACTACCAAAGAAACTCTATAAAATATTGCCATTATAGAAGCAATAGTTGGAAACAAACACAAAGATAGGTTCATTATCAAAAGTTAGGAGTGTAAGTGATTTTTATGTTATTATTTATATTTTCTAATATTTTCTATTTTGACTACAAAAAAGAATGCATAAAATTTTATTCCAATAAAAGTGATATGTGTTATTTTTAAACATCCTATCTATCTTCAATAAGTAACCTTTAGAAAAATTTTATAAACTTTCTTTTGTAATACAACTTCTAAGCCACTTTATATGTTTATTTTTCACAAGTACATAAACTACATACTCTTAACAATAGTAAATGTATTTCTACATCTTTAGATACTCTTGCACTGTAACTTTAAACACTTATTAATACATATATTTGAATAATTAAATGAATATGTGCTATGGATGGGATTTCAATGTCCGCAAAGGACCTTATGTTAGGAATTCTGTTTTCAAGGGAGTCACTATTGAAGGTGCTATAGTCTTTTAAGAGGCAGGGTTTGTCCTTTAAGTCACTGGAGAAATGGGTACAAAGGGGTCTGTGGGACCTGGATTCATCCAATCTTTCTCTTTCTGCTTCCTGGCTCATGTTGTGAGCCCTCAGTCCAACATACTCTCTGGAATAGATGTGCTTGCCTTCATAGAGTCCCAAATGGATCTCTTGACCATGGACTAGAACTTCCAGAACCATAAGTCCAAATAAACCTCTCTTTACTTCTTAAGTGCCTGTGTCATGTATTACACTATAGTGAATAAAGTTAATTAATACATTACATTTAAATATATCAATGCACAGGTACATCCTACCCACATCTGCTAATATGTATTTCTGTGTATCATGCTAACATGTTGGTGTTGTTGAATGAATGGAGGATAGAAAATTTACAGATAGATTAAAAATAATTCCACCAATAACTATACATTATTAGATCTTGACCCAGAGACAACACTGCACTTGAAGTTAGTTTTCAATCATAGTTTAAATTATCTGTGCATTTCATAGTTGGGATAAGGTGCAATGCAGTAGCTATAGGGAAATCATAAATGCACTAAAAATTATTTTTGGTCACTCTTTGAGAAGGCCTATTAATTTTACTATAGAAGACCTATCACTATTTAAATTGGTCCCATTTTATATTTGCCCAAACATAAGATGATAAATCCTGTGAAGCAATTTTCAGTCTATTTTCCAACTCACAGTTGCTCCATCAACTAATATTTGTTTAAGTAAATGTTATGAGAACATTTTTAGAATGCCATGATGCCTAAAACTACACACATAATTACCTATTTTTGTTTATCAGATGAGGAGAAACAACCTGAGTAAGAAAGAGCTAGACATAGACTTTAAGGGTATTCAATGTAACGATATCTAAGAAATAGTTTGAAGTTACAAGGTGCTTTAAGCCTGAAGTTATTATATCACAATAACTAAATTTCACTTTCTTAACAAAAGACTTTTAATAAACTCATGCTGGTCACTAGAGACTCATTAAAACCCAGTAGAGTTACTTGCTGTTTATGTTTCAGGGGAAATGTGATCTCAAAACCTCTAGAAATTCCAAAATGAATTAATAACATTAGATAACTAAAAAAAAATCTTTAAAAAGTTAAAGCAACAATACTAATTTGTCTGAGAATTTTATTTAAACATTGTCTTAAATTTAGAATTTTATGTATGTTAATATTTTGTCCCACTTGCTAATAATCATTATAATTTTTAAGGTAATTGTTAAATGAAAATATAGTTTTTTAGTGTTTTTTTATCCTTCTAAATTAAAAATTAAAAAAACTAGCTCTGTCACATTGAACTATGATAACTAGTTTACAAATGTAATTCAATATCCACATTTTTCCATGCAGTATCCAACTAAATCTAATCACTTTCTTATAATTTTGTACTCCCATTCTCTTATTATGTTGTTTGAATAACCCAGAAATTCCTCCTAGAAAATTTGAAGAGCTCTTAGATTCTTCCTCAGTCAATTGACAAAACTTGCAGATCCTAAACTGTCTTGAGAATCACTCAAACTTTGTTATTTCTCATCCACCTTTATCCTTTGCTTTAGTTCTTCATGATGTGTTGAGCTACAAAACCTCTTGCTACATCAGTCTTCAACTTGTCCTCTGTTTTACCACTGGTTGATCTCTCCATTATCCATAAAGTCTCTTGATCAAAATTTATGTTGATTTCTTATTGTATCAAGAATAAAATACTAAGCACATTGGAAAGGCAGAAACAAAGTTTTATAATCTCTGTCTCACTCCTTTTCCAGACTTGATCTTCATCAATTCTTCTTAGGTACCCTGTAACCTTTTTCTATGAAGAAAGTAGACTTGGGAAGCTGTTCACAGAGTCATGTGGAAAAAATGAAGATGTCTTTGTACTCAGTCAGAAAACAAGTAAAATTTATCATGCCAGGCAAATAGCCATACCACTTTCCTATCCCTAATTTACCAACATTCTCAATGCTCTAAACTTCTTAAAACTTTCAGAAATACTAGCAAGCTTTTTAACTTTTATTGTAATACCTTCAGTTTAAGTTTAGCCTTCAAATATTTTAGTTTGATTGCTAGCAATTTGGTTTTATCTTAGTTTTTAGTTTTTTTAATTAATTAATTTTATTGGCACATTTTAGGTATACATATTGATCATGTTTATTACAGTGAATTTGTAACTGTATATGATATACCTTGATTATTTTTTCTTCCACATTCCCTTAAACTCCCTTCAACCCCTCTTCTCCTCCCTGTTTACAAAAACTTAGTTTTTGTGTTTTCCTTTTTTTCTTTTCTTTTCCCTTCCTTTTCCCCCTCTTACCTTCCTAGCTCCCCTTCCCATTTGAGCATTTTCTTCCTATTTTGCAGTATCTATTGTACATTTTAGTCCTTATTTACACTTTCAGTTTCTCACAACAGAGAAATAATGCAGTCTTTATACATGTGTGTCTGATTTATTTCACTTAAGACTATGTTCTCAAAGTGCATCCTTTACCTAGAAATGTCTCAAGTTTATCCTTCTTTATGATTGGGTAGGTCTCCATTGTATGAAAAAAAGCACATCTTCATCATCCATTCATTGGTTGATAGGTATTTGGGCTATTTCCAAAATTTAGCTATTACAAAGTGTGCTGATATAATGATGGGTATGCACATGTTCCTGTGGTAGGATGCTTTTAATTCTTTTTAGAAGACACCGGGAAGGGGAATAGCTGGGTCAAATGAGACACCTAGTCCTTGTGTTTTGAGGAATCTCAACACTGATTTCCACAGTGGTTGCACCGGTCTATGCACCCATGAACAGTGGAGAAAGGTTCCTTTCTCCCTAAGGCCTTACTGTCATTTGTAATTGGTTTATTTCTTTAAAATAGTCTTTCTTTCTAGAATAAGATGGAATCTCATCTTTGTTTTAATTTGCATCTCTTTAATAATCAATTATATTGAACTTTTTAATATATTTATTTGTCCTTTCTACTTCTTCATCTGAGAAGTGTGTATTTCTTTCAGACTTCCATTTTTGGATTGGGTAGAGTCTCATTCATCTGCTTTGTTATTTCCACTATTACCACTTCAGGGACTCCTTGTGGGTGACTTTTGGATTGTTTCACCTCTTTGACCCCTAGGTCTGCCTTTGCTAAAGTGGAAGTCCGTGGCTGTATCTTGTTTAAGTGTCTTCTCGACTTACCTTTATTATTTTTTTTAGTTTAATTTCTTGATTGATGCTTGCAAATTGCCTAGGGTGAACAGCTTTAATGCTAGCCTTTAGAAAACTTAGGAAATGACTGCTTCTCAGAAGTGTCTTTCAGGTGTGACTGGCTTTTGTGTTTTGAGTCTGTTGTAAGATCCTACCTTTTCAATTTAGTGCCTATTTGAGTCAGGCCCTGGTTCTCTGGTGCTAGCCTATAGTACCTTTTTATGACCCTTAGGCAATCTCATTCTTGGTATACCTGGAAGAACAACTGGCTAGAACACTTATGTCACTTTAGCTAGGGTGCTACAATCAGCAATAGCAATAGTGTCAAACACAGTCTAGAAAATGACAAACTGAGGTAACTATTAGTTTGCCAACTTTAACCATATGAACTAGATTGATGATTGTATAAAAAAATTTTAAATGAAGGAGAAAATTGTATGCAGTAAGTAAGTCCTCAATATAGTGATTTTACCTTCAGGGAAGAAAATTTAAAATGAGTTAAGGAGCAAAACAGTGAAATAGAAGAAGAGGAAGAGATTAGAAGCAAGGCTGGAGGACAAAAGAAGATTACATAAACTTTGGAAAACTGGTGCAGAAGGCAAGAGGCAAGGAGAAAAGTAAATAAAAACAAGAATAGAATAGAACAATGACAACAAAAAAACTAGAAACCATGTTCACGCTAGTATATAAACAAGAACAAACAGACTAGAAAAAATGAAAACAAACAAACAAAAAAAAACCAAAAAGAAAAGAAAATAAGAAAAAAATATGTCCACTCCAAGGAATGTCTCCACTGTCACTGGTAGACAATGTGGGTAAAAAGAGTCCAGATCCAAGTCAATCAATCCCAGCAAGCTAATTGTAGCTTTATGGTGGTGTAGTGGATAATACCAGAAAGTCTGCACCTTTAATTCCACTGAAGTTCAGGCTTGCTTCTGTTGGTGAGGCTGAAATCAGACCTTTTCACTCCATTTGCTTCCTGACAGCTTGACTTGGCTCCCTACTGGCTGAAACTTGGCTCTCTGACTTCCAGGAGATTTGAACCTGACCCCAACACTGAGAACTGCCACATGGAACCAGCAGTAACTCTGAGTTCCAAGCTCATTTTGACCCACTCCACGATGGCTCCAGGCCAGTCATCCTCTCCTGGAAGACATCTCAACCTGACTAACCCACCAGCCTCTACAGTCCCTGTGTCCACTGCTACACTGGTGCATCTCTCCATGGAGGCCTCTGGAGTCTTCAGTAGTCACCATGTGTCTGCAGGTTAGAGGTGCCTTCCTGCACAGCGAGTCTGAGTTTAGGGAGAAAGTGCCAACTACCGCCTTCTCCTTGTTCACTGAAGTCTCTCTCCTTGCTCTCTGTGGCTTCAATTCTTACTTCAGATCTTTCTTTGGTCCTTAGGACCCACCTCCTTATATCTTTTCTTCCTCGTATTGCTATATTTCAATGCCTGGACACCAAATATCAGAGAGGCTCTTTCTCTGCTGCTCATCACTCCACCATCTTCTTGAATGTCCCTGTCAGCTTATTTTTTGAGACCCATTTAAAATGTTCTTTCCTCAGTAAAACTTCAATACTTTCAGGAAATATTTTTTCTTTCTTTCTTTTTTTTTGTAACAATGAGCTCATATTTCTGCACCTTAAATTTCTAGCAGTTTAAAAGTATGTTAATCTGTTTCCTTTTCTTGACAGTAAGTGCTCTTTACATAGATAGTACTAAACTCAGGGATAAGAACCTAGTAAGAGTTTGCTATCTCACTAAACAAATTAATACACCATTTTCCAGAGCACTGAAGATCATATGGGAAAATAGCAGAAAATGCAAAAATATTGCTCCAACACCAATGTTAATTTTATTACAAGTGTAGGAAGATAAAAATCCTAATTAGAGTTATAACTAAGATAGCAGAAAACAGGAGACAAATGTAAATTATTGAGATAGAATCAAGAAGACATATGACATTTGATAAGACATAATAGGAGAAAATATAGAAAAATAATTTTTAACTTGCCTGAGTGTGCCAGGTTTTAAGTGTATGAGTTTAGATTTTTTGTTTGTTTGTTTTTGGTACCATGGATCAGGAATCGAACTCACGACCTTGTGCTTGCCAGGCAGGTGCTTGTGTCGCTTAACTAAACCCTCAGCCCAAGTTTAGATTTTTTTATTCATCTTCATTTACATATTATTTCGTTTCTGGTGAAAATAATTATCAAAGTATTTTTTATACAGTCTATAAGTTAGCTGAGGACAACTGTATCATTTTTCAGAGTACTGATAAACTGTGTGATCAAAGAACCTAAGAAAAAAGCTGAAAGTAGTCTCTATGCAGACTACATTTTCAAAATCAACAGTGGCAGGAGGTAAAAGGATGACTAAATAATAAGAGAAGTTCCGAATTTCAGACCAAAACTTATCACTGTAAGACTTTGGAAAACTGGTTTAAATTCTCCAGTGACAGCGATTAGCTTAGTAAAACATTGGCTTCTATGATTCTCTGTAACTCTAAAACACTATATCTAAACTTGACATTTTAGCCTTTCAAACAAAGGACGCTATTGATTAGCATTTGGAGCAAGATTTAAAGAAACATTCAATCTGACTCTTAGTGGAATATTTTGTACAATTTTAACAATTTCTGCAGTTTGGTATTTAAGAAAGTATCTTTATCTCAGCTAGAAAAAGGAGGATTAGGCATGTCTCCTTTAGTTATATGATTGCTGTATTAGTTATTATTCCTGTTTTGGACAATATCCTACAGTTACAACTTTTAAAAGATGTTTAATTTGACTCATTTTAAGAGGATTCAGTGTGTGGTAATCTGGGTCTAAGGCAGAAACATCACGGTGGAAGGGTGTGGCAAAACAAAGTTCATGATGGCCTGGAAGCACAGCAAAAGAACAGTACCAGACATCAAGGGGCTAGGGACCAGATATACTCAAGGCCACACTTCCATCCCATCCAGACACACCCAGAAGTATGCTTCACCAATGTCCTGGGTTGATGTCAAAGCCAATCAAATTGACACTCCACACTAACTTCTACTTCCCTTCCTTTTAAATCATAATTAACCTCAAAAAAAACAAAAGAAAGTTCATAATACACCTAAACCATTACAACTATCCTGCCTACAATGAGAAATGCAACAACCCCACCACAAAGTATCAAAAGTTTTGCTCTCTTAACAGACCAACTTAAAGTCTTTTCTGAGACTTAAGACAAATGCTTGGCTATAAACCTCCATAAAAATATAAAAGAAGTTACATAATTCTAAAGGACAATGTCACAGGTAAACATTTCCATTCCAAAAGGAAGAATAGGGTGATAGAAAAGAATAAACCAAAAGTAGCATATAAAGGGACACCCAGAAGGGCAGAGATGAAGCCCTAATGCTCCATGTCCAGTATCCTGGCTACATAATGGTGAAATATAAATTCCATAGGGTTTGGGCACAGTTATTCCTAAAGCCTTGCCAGTTTCAGTGCATACACAGTCTCTCTCCTGGACTAGCTCCACTGACTGCCTTCATCTTTTCTTACTAGATTTCCTGTGTTCCTGACATCTACAGTTCTCTGCAGTTTGTACTGCATATGTGGCTTCATTCCTACAGTTTCAAGTGTTGCCCTGGTAGGAGTTCCATATCTCACTTCCTAGGCTTTTTTTTTTTTTAATCTGGATTGAAGCTTTCCTCATTCCAAAACTCTGAATGCAGCATACTGGGAAAACCACTATTATGTGGACAATGCCAAGGCCTGCTGTCAGATCAAGTAGTAGCTGGACCCTCTTGGGCCATGGCTGCAGCAGTCTCTTAGTATGTGAATGGGTAAAAAGAAAAAAATGAATCTCCATAACTCAGTTCCCTAGACTGCCTTTCTTGAGTAGGAAGACCAAGCCCTATCTTCTCAAGTGAGTTTTCACTTTTGTACCTGTGACCTTGTGATGGTGGAGTCATGCTGATATCTGAGATGCTCTCAAGGTACCTTTCTTCTTGTTCCTATATACAAAGTAGTTGGTTTGTCTTTTAGAAGACTAATCTCTTTGGCAACCATACCTCTTTTGGCCCCAACTTTATATATGGTTGTTGTGGGCTATTATGGTTTGTTTCTAAGAGGCACCCCCAAGCTCATGCAGTCATGGAGGTGGCTGAATCTAGCATTTGTGATTGGTTCATTGTCTATAGCTGGGATTAATGGTATGAGTGCTGCACCCTCTCAGGGGCAAAGCTGCCATGCAATGTAAGGGAGTGAAGAAGGTGAGCTTTTTTCCCTTTTCTGTCTTTTTTCCTCTTGTTGTTTGCAGCTTCCATGAACGACTGCCCCTCAGTCACACTGCCCTGCCTTGGAGCCAGCTGAGTATGGACTGAAGCCTCCAAAAACTGTAAGAAATAAACCTTTCCTTCTTTCATTCGGTGTGTTGGGTATTTTGTCCCAACAACAAGAGAAAAGTAACCAAGACATGGGCCAAAGATTAAGCTTTTCGAATTTTCTACATGACCCTGGTTCTTATTATAAATTGGGCTAAAAAACAGCTGGAAGTATTAATGCCACAAGTTGGGCTGAATGTTGGATTTTGAAATTTCTTTTACTGGATTATTTATCCCACTGCTTTTAATCTCAGTCTCCTTGTAAAGTTTCTGTATGTGGGCAAAATATAGACAACTATCCAGCTGGAATGTAATATCTAAGATCTCTAGTCCAACTGTCAATGGAGTATTTGTTCTCCACTGAAACCTCCTGTGACTAGCCTTATGGTTTGCATTTCTATGAGCATTTTGGTTTACTGAGCTCCCACCAGAATCACCCACTGGACTCTGCTTCTTGAATTCTATGACTATCTAGTTCAAATCTCAAATCCTTTCTAAACTACCTCTGGAAACAGTTACAAATGCTTCTAAACCACATGGTTAGATGCATTCACAGCAAGAACATCAATTTTCCAGTACCAATTTTTCTGCATTAGATAGTTTCTCCATTGATGGAAACAATAATTGACACCCACAATTCAAAAGAGAAGTTTAATTTGGCTCCAAATTTAAGGGGATTCAGTCCATGATCTTCTGGGTCCAAGACAGAAACATCATGGCAGATTGTATAGGTGCTTAGTTCAAGGTAGCTGAGAAACAGTCAAGAGAATGGTGTCAGAGGGGACCAAGACAGGCCCCAAAGCAGACCCCAGACACACTCAGAGGTGCCCCATACAAATCGCCAAGCGGATCACAAAGCCAATCAGATTGACACCCCAATCACATTGTCACAAGTGATTTTCAAATAAATCTAATATTTCTATAAAAATCATACCTTTGTCCACACTTTTCTAATAATTCTTAAAGTTCTACTAAAATGTATCCCAATTATTTAAGAGTTCTATGCTTGAGTGCAAGTTTTGAAACTTAAGTTGGTGTTGCAAAACCAGCCTTGAATTCAGAGACAGTTCAATACTTACATATGCCATATAAATATGTAGAAAGTTACTTATACTAAATATGCAGAAAGTTACTGCTTTGCTCAAAATTTACTTTAGAATTAGATAATTAATAAATGTATTAGTTAAATATACTTTGCATAAATATGCCTTTCATTCGAGCTACTCAGATTTACAAATATAAATTCAATCAAAATTGAATTTAAATAACTAGGCATTCAGTCATTTATTAAATCATTCATTTTGTATTCATGCACTACTGGATGTAGTAATAAACAGAACAGATATGGTCTAGTAGGTTAATTGCTATAATTATTATCCCCAAATTCTCCATGACAATGTAATAAACCTCCTCTTCACTAACATTGTTGTCCAGTTGGGAATTTGGATTTAATAATCCATATGGTGATAGAAGGATTGGGGCTACTGCCAACTGGCATCTTCTCAAACTTTGTCACTAGACTGGCACAAAAATACAGCTGTGAGAGAAAAGAAAGATCATGGAGGAAGATTTGAGGGTATTTTGAAGTTCATACCTGAAAGAACGTTAGATAACTTTTGCCCAAACTCCACTGGCTATAAGTAACCACCTGATCATATTTAGCTGCCTGGGAATTAAGAAATGCAGCCAGTGTGACCCACAAGAAAAGAAAATGAGGCTGCAGACACAGCAATTTTCAGTGGCAAACAGAGAATATCTCTGTTCTATTGTAGCCAATGTTACAGTGGGAAGAAATAGTCATAATCAATTATGAAAATAAAAATGTGATCTAAAGATGTGATCTAACAATATTTATATTAAAGAAATTAATACAGTAAAAGACACCTTGCCATGAATCCTCCTCAAAATAGTCTCCCTTTCTTTGAACACACTTATCCCTTCATATCTGTCACCTTCTGAAGTGGTTCTCAAAGTTCTCTTTTGTGAGTGTCTTCAGTTGCACTGTCCTGGTTGCCTCAATGTTCTGAGTTAATTCAAAAGGTTTACCTTTCATAATTATTTTGCCTTTGAGAAAAGCCAGAAGTCACACAATGCCACATCTAGTAAATAAGGTGGATGAGGACTCACCATAAAGTTTTTAGGAGTCTGTTTTTCCATTGTATGACACTTGACAGCTGCTTTCATCATCTATTGATCACATGTCGTAAAGACACAAATGAAAAAAAGAACTGTTTCAGAAAGTGGCAAGAATGGTGGAATA
This sequence comes from Cuniculus paca, assembly GCA_004365215.1. Lineage (NCBI taxonomy): Eukaryota > Metazoa > Chordata > Mammalia > Rodentia > Cuniculidae > Cuniculus > Cuniculus paca. Next base: position 11,073 of record RJWT010044128.1, read on the forward strand.
ATTGGGTAATGAAGAGGACTACTTCGAAGCGATTAATAGCAAAGTGTCTTTACTATAACTATTTTTATTTAAATGCACACTGTGTTTTCATCAGCCTTTACAAATGATTAAAAATACAAGAATGTTCTTTTGGGTGTAAGGTAAAATTGATTCGAGGAGACATGGACTGATGTAGAAGGAAACTTTGTATGCTTTAGCAGAAGTCCAGTAAGGAATGATTTGGGGAACCACGTTGAGAAATTTGGACATCTGAAAAGATAAATGAGTTTGAACTATACATTTAAAAATGAAGAGAGACTACTTTTGGATTGGAAGTGGGGGCTGGATAAAGAGTGAAGAAGTATCAAAGACAACTCCTATATTTGGTCTTAATCAATTCAGGGGATAAGGTGGTGACATCTGATGAAACATGAAAGACTGAGAGACACATTGATTTTCAAGATGATCTTGGAAATAGAGAGTTCTACTTTCACCTGTAAATTTTGAAGACTTATCCCTTCACTATTCATGAAGACAAGTCAAATAAGTAATTGATTATATAATAGGATGCTCTGACTTTCATCTTCTTATCCAATGGATGAGTAAAACTCCAGATCTGAACTAATGCAGATTACAAGTTCACTGAGAACCACCCAGGGACTGCAGCCCCCTACTCAGGTCTTTTAGGAACAGGTAAGAAATGATCATTGAACTGAATGTGAGGTTAAATTTAAAATTGATTTTGGCAGAATAATACATCTGAAAGTGACTAGAAAATATGATCATTGTCATATAT
>RJWT010044129.1:0-11841 GCA_004365215.1 Cuniculus paca
TCTCATAGTTCTGAAGCTGGAAGTCCAACATCATGGTGCCAGTAGAGTCACTGTCTGGTGAGGTCTGTTTCCTGGTTCACAGATGGCATCTTTTTGCTCTGTTCCATGTGGTTGGAGGAATGAGGATTGTTCCGAGATCACTTTGTTGAAAGTATTAATTTTAAGTGCTGTATCCTCAGAACCTAATCACCTCCCAAAGGCCCTATTTCCTAATACCATCACCTTGGGGGTTAGGATTTCAACATATGATTTTTGGAGGGACACAGATATTCAGATCTTAGCAAGTAAATAGTAATTTCTAGGCACGTGTATATTTGTGTGTGTGTGTGTGTGTGTGTGTGTGTGTGTATGTACAAGTCAGTGAGGACAAAGGTGGAGGAAGAATAGCAAAGAAGTTTCACATCGCAGTCACACCACATGCTGAACTGTTCTTCGGACATCGTGTTCCGCAGGATGGTCCTGCTCTGACGAGGGAAGGACGTTTCTGATCTCCAGAAAAGCTCCTGGCCAGCTAAGATTGAGTCAAAGCATAGTTTCTCCTTGCTTGGACACAGTTTGACATGTCTTCCATTGTCTTTACCCACATTCTCTTCTGGTAAATGATCTAAATCACATATGGCTAAGGCTGCTGCCTGGGGATCAAAACCTTGAGTGGCAGACAGCCAGGAGCCTTGTGAAACTAACCCACAGTCAGAAGGGAGAGAGGGGTAGCAAGAGCAAACAAGGACCAGAGAAAATGTTCTAATTTATAGTGGTGATTTCACAGTTTTTTGCCAAGACTCGCCCAATCTTACATCTCGAAGACTTATTATACCTAAATTGTACCTCAATAAATCTGATTTTAAAAAATAAGAAACATCAGACTTGTGGCAAATAGACAAGCTAGGAAGATCTTGTTGAAGGGAAAATATTTGAAGAGGGGAAGCCTGCTTAGAAAAAGGAATATGGTACAGACCCACTTCCTGGAAGCCCCAGGGCTTAGTACTGTAAATAGGCAAGGCAAAATGATAAAATATGTAACTGATATAACAGTGAAATTCAAAGTAGTCACTTTTGAGAGGGAGACACCAAGATAAAGAGAGGATCCTAGTAAGTCTGCATGAACAAAGGAGAAAGGCACTCAGAAAACAAATTGCACATTCATTCATTAACTCATTCAAGTCTCCATCTGTTTATGCAAGACATGTGCATACACAAAGCATTTTTGTGCCTCACAGTTAAGGAAAAATGAGAATATTGAGAACTAGACCAACCCTGTAGGAGAAAAATGCTTGAATACAAAGTCTAGCTTCAGGCTGGTTTCATCATTATATGTTTGCCTCACAGCTGTTCCCTCCTAAATTTATGTTCAAAGTGTTAAACAGAGTTTACTTCATTCTCAAAAAGTTAGGCCCACCCTGATTTCAGGATGAACTCTGATTATGCTGAACCAGCCATTAAAATCCTAACCTCTACCACTAGTGACTGCTTAGAGATGAGAACATATTTTAGTTCTCCACAATGAGACATAAAGGAAAGCATAAAGGCATTTACTTTCTGAATTGAAAGACAGTTTTTTGGGGAGAATATCTTTTGTGTCAGTTCCTTCCTCTCTGATTGTGTAGTTGGAATGAGAATGTGTCATCCAGAGCTACATCAGCCATCTTATGACCAGGAGATGACGAATATGAAATTGTGTCTTCTGGTCCAGGTCATCAAAGTTCACAGACAGAAAAACAAAAAGCCTTGAGTCTCTAATGACACAGACCATCTGCTTCATCAAAGGCAAAACCATCTACCCCCAAAATTTACGAAAGATAAAAAATTACCATATTGCTTGAGTCACTGTGCTTTCCATCCACTGCCATCGATCACTGATATGGAGGACAGGATTCTGCCAGAGGGGATTTCAACATGAGACTCAAAGTTACACTTTTGAGATCAGAACCTAGCAATAGACTTCATAGAGACTTCATCCATGAGGGTCACCAAAGAGATGGAAAGAAGACAAGATCTAGGACAATTATGTAGGAGAAAAAGACTCCACTGGTTTCCAGAGAAGAATTGCAATCCTTGAGAAGGGACTTAGTTGGAAAATGGCAGTGGGATAATGGTAGGATAAAAAATATGTTCTGGTCTCTGAGGCAAAAGTGTGACAATGAGAACTTAGAGAGAGGAATGACCTATAAGGTAACAAAGTAGAGGAAGGGAAGACTCAACCCCAAATGCCTCAAACAGTTCACCTTGTACTCACGAAGTCATCATAAACAAGGCAGGTACATGGTCTTCATTCCCATCATTTCCTGCCCCATCTAGAGGATGAGCTCTGTGGTGGAGAGCCAGGGAAATAGGTGTCCAAATGAGTGCAGACAGTGAGTCAAGGCCCTGTGAGAATAGCCATGGGTTCACGCAGTGCAGGGTCTGAAGGTCTCTGCTGAAATTTGAATTTGGATGCTGACTTGAGGTGCCCACACATCTTCCTCATTTCTTCGTGCTCCCCATGAAGCACAGCATTCTCACAGGCAACTTTCTTGGTAACTTTCCACAAAACAGAATGAGGAGGGAGGTGCGGAGAGATCAGCAGAGTTAAGGTTTTGGTTTATGAAACAATGGAACCTTTCAACAAACAGATGTGCCATCCTGAGAGTATACTTTCAGTATCTTGTTGTACATGGTTCTCATTTTCTGGATTAAAAACTCAATGAGGAGGATAGTAAGGTGGAAATTGAAGGCCCAATCTTGTCTCTATCCAGACCTCCTGCCATTTGAACTCAGCTTTGTCCAATTACACAAGTTTGCTTTTGATCTCTGTTCTACCTCTACCAAAACCAGACCACAAATAGAGGCTCTGAAACTTTCTCAACCCCAAATCAAGACAGAAAGGAGGCAAATATGAATGCAGAGAAATCACCAGCATCAGTCAGTGTCACAGCGTTTGCATCCTGGCCCTTGGCCTGTACTTTACTAGATACGCAGTTTTGGAGAAGTAAGTTAATACCTCACTGCATTACAGTGTTCTCACTGTTACAATGAAGTCAGGTCATTCTTTCAAACACTACTTTATGGAGTTATAGTGGGGGATGAGTCAACATTGAATTCCCTCAGAATACAGAGACTATGTACTTTGGGCCATGGCAGATTATGAAATTGTAAATAATTAATCTCATTATTATTATTTTATTATGTAACAAAATCCAGAAACAATGAGAAAGCATTATAATGGATTGATTCCATTCTCCAAATAAAAAGTTTTCCCTTACAGTCTACAAATTAATTTTTTCTAGCTTATTTATATGCAAGAAAAGGCCAAATCAAAGATAAGGGAATAAAAAAGATAAAAAGATAAGGGAATCATAACTAGTTTTTAACCTCACAAGCTTATTTTGGCATATTATTAACTGCATCATAAAAGACACTTAAGTAAGTATCTGATAATTTTCACCTTGCAAAAGAATTCAATTACAGAAATATGAAAATTGAATCCATGCTCAATATCCATTATTTTAATAACTCTTGATAAGAAGCAGGCATGCTGGGGTATGTTGTTGTTCCAGCTCTCTGGGAGGCTGAGTCGGTAGGATTGCAAACTTGAACTCAACTTAGGGTACCTAGCAACTTAGTGTGACCCTGTCTCAAAATAAAAACAAAAAAGCATCTAGGAATGTAATTCATTGTGAAGGCCCTGCTTCAATCCTCAGTACTGAAAAATAAATCCATTGATAAGAATCATTTAAAACGTATTTGTCTTATAGACATTTGACATTTTAGTGTTTTTAAGTGAGCTTTTTTACTGAACCATAACACAGAAGCAAATTTTAACTGTAAAACCTGATTCCTTTTTGCAAAATGAAGAGACTTATAGACCACCATTTAAGGAAATGAAACATATCAGTATCCCAAACTCCCTCAGGATCCCCAGTTACCTCCTTCAGCTCCCCAAAGAGCAGTACCCTCACTACAGAGCAAGTATGCCTTTTGTTGAAGCTTAAACAGACAGAATCATACTTTGCACTTTTCTTCACGATATCTGCAGCATTCTCTCAATACTTGATTTGTGGGGCCAGGGATTTAGCTCAGTGGCTCAGGCGCTTGCCTGGTAAATGCAAAGTTGTGAGTTCAATCCCCAGTACAAAAAAAATGAATTGATTTGTGGCATTCCTCTGTGTTGTGTGAATCAGCAGTTCATTTACTCATTTCCACTGCAATTTGGCATCCTATCCTATGTAGGCTCAACACATCCACCCTACTTTTGAGTGGTGTCGGGGGCTATTAGGAAAAATGCTGCCAAGAATATTCTTGCACATGACATTCACTGAACATATGTATAAATTTAGCCTTGTGTAAACTAAGAGACAATTTATAGCCAAAAAGAATTCACACATTTAATTTTTTATTCAGTTTACTGGTACAATTTTGATATGCATGAAGATCACATTCATCATACGGAATTTGTACCTGTACACGATATATCCTAATTCCTTTTTTTCTCATTCCTCTCCCATCCCTTCAACCCCTTTTCCCCTCCTTATTTATTAAAGCGTTGTTTCCATGTTACCCTTTTTTTATCATTTCCCACCTAGTTCCTCTTTCCTTTTGAACAATTTTTCCTATTTCAGAATATATGTTACACATTTTGGTTCTTATTTATACTTTCAGTTTGTCACACCAGAGAAACACATGCAATATTTACATGTGTGTGTCCAATTTATTTCATGTAAGAGTATGATCTCAAGATTCATCCATTTAGCTATGGGTTGTTTTCAAGATTTAGCTATTACATATTGGGTAACTTTAGACATGGGTGTGCATATATTGCTGTGGTATGATGTTTTTAATTCTTTCAGGAAGAAACTAAGAAGGGAAATAACTGAGTCGAGTGGAACCTCTAGTCGAGTGGAAACTCAATACTGGTTTCCACAGTGGTTGCACTAGTCTACACTCTCACCAACAATGGAGAAGCATTCCTTTTTCCCCACAACCCTGCCAGCATTTGTTATTTGTTTATTCCTTTATAGTAGCCCTTCTTTCTGGAGTGCGATGGAATCTCAGCATTGTTTTAATTTGCATCTCTCAAATGACTAGTAATGTTGAACAGTTTTTCATATATTTATTTGCCATTTGTACTTCTTCGTCTGAGAAGTGTGCATCCACCTCAGATGCTGATTTTTGGATTGAGTTTTTAAATTTGGGGGAGGTCTGATTTTTTTTTTCAGTTCTTTGTCTTTATACATTCAGTTCTACATATTAGTCCTTTGTCTGAGGAACAATTTGCAATATTTTTTCCCACTCTGTGGGTTGTCTTTGCACGTTGTTGGTAATTTCTTTTGATGTGCAAAAACTTTTTAGTAAGATGAAATCCCAGTTGTTGATTCTTTGTAGTATTTCCCATGCAATTGGGGTTTTGTTCATGAAATCTTTCCCTACACTAATGTCTTCAAGAGTTTTACCTGTTCTCTCTTCCAGCAGAATGACATGAATTTCTGTAGAAGTTCTGAAACATGTTTTTTTCAAAGTGATAGTTCTAATGGACACTCCCACCAGCAACATAGGAACATGAGAATTTTCATAACTCCTTGTATCAGTTAGAGTTCACTAGAGGAACAGATTTCATATAAAATATATGTATGTGATATATAAGGGATTTACAAGGTAGGCTTCTAGTGGCCACCTGTGGAGTCAGGGGAAGAACAATGCGAAAGGGCCATCTGCACCCTGGAAAGCTGGAGAATCCAGTCAAAAGTCAAAGACCTGGAGTTCACTGACAAATTTGGTGTGAGTCCCTTTAGGAAACAGAGGCAGAGGGTCTGTGTTGGAAGGCTGAAGGTTCTATGCTGGAAGCTTGAAGGAACTGGAGACGAACATCAAAGGGCCATGATGAAGACCAAAGCCCCTTCAAAAAAGCAAAACAGGGCTGACTGCCTTCTTGTTTTCTTTTCTGTTCCACCTAGATAACAGGCCTATTGGGTGTCGCCACACCCATCCAGGGTGGGTCTTTCTTTTTCAGGTTGTGGCTTACAAATCAATCATCCTGACACACCTGGAACTGTGCTCTGCTAATCCAACAGGTGTTTATTAATTTATTCAAGCTGAGACCAAAATTAACATTTTCCTCATCTGCATTGCCAGGTCTATTTTAGTCATTCTGGTGAACAAATGGGTGGCACTATTCTGCTATTATTTCCCTTTGTGTTTCCCCACGAGTACTTTTGCATATGCTTGTTGGTCAATTCGCTTCTTTTGTTCTGATGCTTGTTCAGTATTTTTGCCTTTTTCCTCTATTTAGTTGTCTTTTTCGCATTGATTTGTCATGACTCCCTTGTCAAATATATACATCACAAACACCATCCTTCTTTCTGTATGTGACATATATTTTTATCTACTTAATGGTGTCATGTGATAAACAGAATTTCTTAATTTTAATCTAATCCAATTCACCAATAACTTCTTTAATGGCTAATCCAGTTGTGTCCTAGTTAAGAATCTTCACCTAGCTTGTAAAGGCAACAAAGAAATTATCTTATCTTCTGATACCTTTATAAGTTAAACTTTTCTAGTTAGAACTACATCTCATCTACAGTTAATTTTTATATATGGAGTGAAGTAGTGATGATTGAAATTCACTCTTTCCATGTGGCTATTTTTATGGATATTTAAGTGATGATTCTTAGTCCACTGGATATGTTTTAAATCAGATGCTCAGTTTAGGGAAAATTGACCCTCTCCAGTTTTTCTCTTTGTTATTGACAGCAGGATTGGGCTAAACCCTTGTCATGTGAATTGAAAAACCAAAGAATAAAAACTCATAGTTATTTTTCTAGTAAGTATTCTACTCCCCCTTCAGGATAGCCTGGAAGAAAGAATTTCAGGATGTCTTGAAATCATTAAATTTCTCAGTAGAATTCCATGATGATACTGGTAATATTTCATGCATAAAATGTTCTCTGTTCTTAAAGTCCTTGTAGATTTTAGACAAATTGCCATTTTAGATAAATTACTATATATGTGGCTCTCATTAGTGCTGGTTTCCAAATATTCTGGTTCCTCCCTCTTCCGGCACATCCCCCTTCTAAAAAATTGCCCATCGGGGCTTCTGGTGGTGGCTGTCACTAACCACAGGCAATGCCCTGTGAGCATGGGCAGGATACCTCTTTCTGGTTAAATCATTTCCTTGCCAGAGGCCTCTAGAGGTCTCTTTTTCTTCTCTCATATGACTATGAAAGGTTTAGACACTGCTATGTCCCACTCAAAATGACAGCAACATTATCTAGTCCTCCAAGGAGAGCTAACATGCACAAGAAATCAAACTTTTTTTAAACTACTAAAAAAAGTGATCATTTGTTACCACACCTAATTCAGTCTATCCAGTATGATACCCCAAAGAAGGGACAGAAGATTTACAGTCCCATTTTGCTGATAAAATTGAACAAGACTGACATACTTGCCCAGAAAATCTCCTCACGAACAAGATGAATGTCCTACTCATTTTTACTGGCCTTTTACCTAATATAGTTTTGCAAAACTGTTCAATATAGAAAATATCTAAGGAATTTTTGAGATGACTGTTTGGATGAACAAGGAATTCCTTTGTATGAATCAGTGTACATAAGAAGGTAAGAATGTGGGATGTTGTGATTTCACAACATGGTTTCATATCCTAGTTTCACCACCATCTCTGTGTCCTTGAGCATGTATCCTAATTTCTCTAATTCTCCACTTTCTGCACTGCAAAATGAGAAAAATAATACCTACTTCTAGTGGCCACCATGAGAATAAAATGAGTAGAATTTGCAATTAGCATAGTTTCTGGCACATACTAATATTCAAAATCAGCATCTGTCATCATCATTACCCCTTAAAAACTAGTGAGAAGAAACAAAAATATAGGAAGCAAACAAGTGTAGATTGTCAATCTTTCTGAAAGCACTCGTACATTGCCTTCAGATTTACAACACAGCCAAAGAAAATGAGTCTGGAGAACAAACCAAAGCTAGTTTCTGGAAAAGTAAGCCAAAGGTTAAAATAATTGAATCCATTAACACATTCGAGGAACTATGAAATTAAAATGAAGTGTTGATATGTGGATGTGTGTGTTAGATACATATGAGATGCATTTGAAATTTGAGATTGAGAAGGATGAATGAATAAAGGTTAGATAGGAATCCCATTCAAAGAAATTAGCAAAGTTCTCTTGAATAGGTTCATCCAGGTGCAAATAAAAGTGCTTCTAAAGAAGGCAATGACTCCTACATGTACATGGAGTCTAAAAAGAAAGAATCTCTTGCCTAGAAATTTGTACATTTACGCATGCAGCCAATAGCATGAGACTTCCAAAGATTCATTTTAAGGACCTCATGCTATAAGCAAATACTTCTGCCTACCAATGTTATAAAGATACTCTAGAAAAGCAACTTTTTGGCTTCAATAAAGGGATGATCAAATGCTAGTACAATCTTTATATCTTAAGACTGAAGGAGCTGGACATCCAAGATGGTACACTTATAGGGTTGGTAGCTGATGGTGACTGACACTTGGAGACTGAACTGTGGCTACTGGCTGGGTCTACACATGGCCTTAGCATGATGACTAGGTTCCAAGTGACAAGGCAAAAAGTGTTAAAACTTTTAAGTGTTAGTCAAGATCCACCATGGCGTCACTTTCACCAAACTGCATTTATCAGAGTAACCACAGGCCAGCTTCGATTCAAGTAGAGAAGCAGACCAGCCTCTGAATAGGAAGAACAATAAAAAATTTGCATTCACATTTTCTTTGCTACTGTCTGGTACATAGAAGGCACTATACAAATATCCTTTTAACGAATAGATAATAAAATTGTTGACCATCTTAAGCCATTTCCAATAAACATGTTTTCTTCTACTTGAATACAGCAATTTTACATGTGGTCCAAAGTTTTAAATTCTTCTCTTTTGCCTTCTTTTCAAGTATTTTTTCCTTTGCCTCTTTCTCACCAATTTCTCTGTAAAACATATTCTCTCGCTCTCTCTCTCTCCCTCTCTCTCTCTCCCAGGCATACAAACATGCAGATGCACTCACACACGTGCATCTCATGATGGAGGACCATGACAATAATAAAAGGGTAGAGACACAGCCCATGCAGTGGGTAGGGATAATTCTGGTAAGTCATGTGTTTGCAAGTTGACACTCCCCCCCCCACCACTTTGAAACTTGGAAGCAGAAGGAAAGAAAACAGCAGACACATATTTCTCTTCATTGTACAAATTTGTGGTTTCAAGTCTACACTTTACAAAATATGATTTTCCTTTTTCAAATTAAAAAAAAAAAAGACTGGGAGATCTGTAAATCATAGAGGCATCACTGAGTAACATCTTGATGATTTCAGTGTAAATGGATAAGAAACATATGGATTCCATTTCACACAAAATGCACACATTGGAAATCAGTTGTGGAAGCATCTGGCAAAACATGTTTCTGGTTTGGTAGAATTCAGACCACTTGGGAGGTGTAGCTCAGGACATGAGCTGCCCCTTTGCCAAGTGTGGGCTGAGTCCATCATACCCCACTGCCAAGGCAGAGCTTGGGTTTTCAATCACGTTCAACTACACCTCACTTTGGTTTTTAATTTTTGTCTTCACATTATAGACTTGGCAAAATTTGAAGATTCCTTCCACTTTGGTCTCCAATGAGCTCTATGTCCTGGCATGAGAAAAGTAATGTAATACAAAATGACATAGAGTTTGGAAAACCGACAATTTGATCTCATGTTCACTCTAATATGGAAAGGTTGAATAACACTCAATTACAATTCACTCCGATTTTCATCTTGTCAATGAAAGGCCAAGCGCTATTAAACAGAGGTAAGCCAGGAAGGTTTCAGCATCTGGGGTAGCATGGGGAAGAGGTTCTTCTCAGGCTGCAAATATCACCCTTGCCAAGACTTAAGTACATAACACACTTCACTTTGACATGAACATCTGGATTTTTGTTGGTGTAGTTAATTCCACTTTGAGGGGGGTGCTGGGATTAGAATCCAGGGTCTTGTGCATGCCAGACAGGTACCCTATCAGTGAGTTATTCCCAGCTCCATCTCTTTACTCTAAATTCAAGAATCAAGTGCACAAGACAGGATAACCACTAAGTCTAATCAGAGTTAACGATGGGAACAGGAAAGGAGAGGATGGTATGATGATAGTCCAAGGTGTTATACCAGTCCAGAGCAGGAACCAGGATGCAGAACAGAAATGAACAGTGGGCAAGTGAGCCAAGGTTCATCTGTATTTATAGCTGCAGAAATCCCTCCCCTTTATCACCTGAGTTCTGCCTTCTGTCAGATCAGCGGCCCCGTTACATTTCCATAGGAGCTCAAACCCTACTGTGAACTGCACAGGCAAGGGACCTATGTCATGTGTTCCTTGAGAGAATCTAATCCTGAAACAATTCTCACCCCAACCCCCTGATGTCATCCAAAAAACACGGTCACCTGGCGCCAGAAATCAGGGACCACTGTTAGCTACACCACACATGAAGATGTTAAATTCCATCCCACTGTGGGATGATAAATTTGAAAGTGTATTTTTGCCTGTGGATTACATTTTGGTTGATTTGTACTACCATAAATACATAATGCAGTCCACTTCTATGTTATTACCTTAACTCTGACCTTCTCATGTATCACAGGGAAACTTCAACAATCCAGGTCCTGAATCTCCCTCCAATTTGCTGGCACCCAATAGCCTCTGATCATGCCAATCCCCAGCTCAGAAGCCTATAGTGGCTCCTGTGTGTTCTCAAGGTCTGATTTCCATATACCAATGGAAGTACAAGACATCCAGCCCAAAGATCATCCTCTGACATCACTCCATCCCCACATTCTCCAGTCATTAGGAATCAAATCCATCTTCAGCTTCTTAAACCCCTCATGCTTCTCTGTGACTCTAAGTTCCTCTCTTCCAAGGATGCTCCCCCTTCCTGCTTCACACTTATTTTCCTGCAGGTCTGAGTGGTTCACTCAGGTCTCTTGGGCCAGCACTAAAGCCTTGTCATGTCACTTCAGAGTGTTGTAACTTCTGCCGTCCTTTAGTCTAGGCTCCTAGGTCAGCTGTAGACCTATGATGACAGACGCCACATGTATCCTGTCCACTTGTGCATCTCCAATGCATCACACAATGCCTGGCAGTTAGTAGTTGTTTCCATAAAAGTGTGAGGTTCCACTCCACGATGCTGGTGTGACTATGTGACAACTCACTTCAGGCATCAATATGACCTTGATATTAGGTTAAACACCAGTTTTGAGGTAGCTATGAAGATATTATTCAGAGGTAATTAGCGTTTATAACCCATAGGGTTTGAGAAATGGAGGCTTTATGCTTTAATCAGCCAATCAATGAAAGTCCTCAAAAATAAAGCCTGGAGTTCCCCCAAAGGTAGGAAGTCATCTAAAGAGTGTACCACAGAAACTTTGCTGTGCTGTAAAATTTAACTCAGGATTAAAAGCTCAGTCTCACCTGCACTTCCAACCTACTAGCTTGTCTTACAGACATGCCAGGGCCATTGTCTGTCTGTCAGTCTGTCTGTCTCTCTGTCTCTGAATGGGCAATTTCCTCATGGTTCTATTTGTCTGGAGGGCTCTGACTAACACAATTAGAAAAGAAATCAATTTCTATAGGGACTCCTCTTTGTGTGGAACAAGAAGCTTATGTCCTTTCGTTCAGCAGTGAACTCTTGCCCAGAGTTGATGCTCAAATTTAAAAGGGAAAGGATTTATTTAGTTCACAGTTTGTGGAGGTTTTAGTCCATAATTGGCTGGCTGCAAGGCAGGGTGGCACATTGCAGAGGGGTAACTCTTCATGGCAGCAGAAGATAGCCAAAGCAACAAAGGAAGGGAGC
>RJWT010044130.1:0-11841 GCA_004365215.1 Cuniculus paca
CTAGTTGACTTAATTGTTAAAATTCAAACAATGGAACTCACCATGGGAGTAGATGAAATTAGGGTAGGAAGCCATGTAAATCTCATAAATGCATAAAAAGCCATATATCCATTTATGCTAAAATCTCTTAGCAATCTGGGAATAAAAAGGAAATTCATCAACCTGACAAACGGTAGACACATAAAATCTAATTTTAATGATGAAAGACTAAATTTGTCCTTTTAAGATGAGAAGGAATGCAAAGACATTGGTACGTTCAGTATTGTATCTCAGACACACATTATTGACCAGTGTACACGGCAAAACAGCCATTCATCAATATCCAGTGAGCCAGCAAATTAGGCCAACTTCAAGGAAATAATAGGGCAACAATTTAGAAAGTTAAGTACGCTGCCTCAGTAATTCCAGGCCTAAGTATTTTGTTAAGAGAAATGAAAACTTATGTCCACACAAAAACGTGTAAATGAATATCATAAATATTACTTATAATAAGAAGTCATATGAATGTCCATAAATTGGTAACTGTGTGAGCAAATGGTAGTGTATCCTTCATTGTATTATTCAGCCATTTTTTAAAACCCATATTATTAACAATAACCTATATGTGTCAACCTCAAAAATATTAAGAAAGGTTAGAGAAGTCAAACTCACAACCCAACACATATTATGATTCCATTTGTTGGAATATTTTGATGCTCCAAAAAAATCTAGAGACCGAAATCATAACAACAGTTTTCTGGAGCTAGTGTGTGATTCCAAAGAAGAAAATATATTACAAAGATTGGCCAGGACAATGATGAACAGGTAAGCACAGCTTTTTTTCAAAGAAAAGGAAGAAGAAGAAAAAGTGAAGGAAACAGAAGTAAACAAACAGAAAGGAAAAGTTAAGAAAAGAGAACAGCAAGAAGAAGTACATCCTATAGGTAGGATGGCCACTGGAGAAGATGACAGCAGAACGGGAGAATTGCAGTGGCCACCAAGTCAACCACTGCCATCTTGCATGCTTTTTCGGATCTTGTGGTCCAGAAGTTGTGCTGCCCAAGCACCTTGGCTCTGATTGATCAGTCACATCCTCTTCAGTCTCCTTTCTGGCTCTGATCACATTCTGTTTCCAGCCAGACTGCCATGCCCTAATCCCTTACCTCATTCATTCTCACATTCTATTAGCTTCTTGCATTTTCTCATCCACTATTCAGCTTAAGACATTCTGTTCCACATTGTAATTCCTCACCCTTTTGAGAAGCAAGTCTTTCCAAAATGAGGACATTTATCCATGAAATTTTCTAATGTTTTGCATTTCTGATGGAACCTACTCATTATTTCTCCAAAAGGCCATACTGAATCCTCTTTCATACTCTTAGTTGTGCAATCCTATGTAATATAAACTTCCACAGCTCGATATATTCAAATTATACATACCTTCAAGAACCAATCTAAATGTGATCTCTCCTGACAATTTTTTCTACATTTTTATAGTAGTACTTTTGTGTCAAACTTACAGTGTGTATTATTTCTACTTTGAATTACAGATACTTGCTTAAATATACATTAAATCTCTAAAGCAAGAATCCAAACTTATTTCATCTCTTCATATTCTTAATTTTATAAGTGGACCTAGAAAAAGTGTTCATTAAATATTTTGGACATAGGTGATAGATTGAAGAAATGAATGTGTAGATGAAATTACCAACATGCAGTTAAAAGTTAGTTTTGTTTATGTGTTACCAGAGTGAAGGTGGAGGTCAGGATCTGAGGTGAGGAAAATTTGATACTGATCTAGAAATATCATGGTCACTCAGTAATATCTTGAAGACTTGTCAAAAAGACTTCAAGGGGAGAATATCATATAGAGAGAAAAGTATAAGAGAAACACAGAAGAGAGAAGGTAATAAAACTTGGGTATTATTCTTAAATCTTTTGTCAAATGCACTGTAATATTATATAACACCTTCTCTGCTTATAATTTGTACTGTCTCCCAAATCTGACAAGCCTAATTTTCATGTTGGATCTCCTAATGATAATTATATCAGTGGTTCTTTCGTATCCACATCCATGACTTCAAAAGAAGCATTACCTCAGACTCCTTCCTCTCAGCAAATGTCTACTTTCCTCAATTTCTTGCATGGGGAAACAAAAGTACCATCTAAGTCTTCCTCTACTGATGACACTTCATCCACTGACTTGTCTTGACTTCCTTCCTTCCTTCCTTCCTTGCTTCCTTCCTTTCTTCCTTCCTTTCTTTTTTTTTTTTCTTATGGTACCGGGAATGAAACTCATGACCTTGTGCTTGCCAGGCAGGCACTGTGCCACAAAGCTGTAACCCCAATACTGTCTTGACTTTTCATTGCTGCCCTGTTCTTTTATATGAGTCTGTGTTTCAAACACTGTGGTGTTCCTGCTCTGACATCTATTGAGCGCATTCTCAAGCTAATCTCAGACTCCAAGATAAACTAGTAAGATTTTGATTTGCATAAAGTATAACTTTTGGATATATTAAAGACCCAGATGTCATCACACTTTCAACTTAACTACCTCCACCTTGATGGAATTTTTCACTTCCTTGTTCTAGCAACCACTATGCTAGAAACCACTAGCAGAGGTAACATATTTTTTGTGAATTACAGGCTTATTTAATACACATGTGGCATCTAGTTGCCAACTTCTCTGTTTTTGTAGTGTCTAAGGCATCTAAGAGTGACTGAAATCAATGGTGAATGTTTAAACTAAAAATTACATGAAGATAATTAATAATTCATGCTTATGTGTTATTTTGTTTAAAATTCTGCCATCTTTTTTCATTAATATTTTACAAACTGAAAAGAAAACAAAAGAACTAAGCCCACAATTTTTCTGAGATCCAAAATAAGCATATGTGGATATTATGATCTGAAATAATTAGAGAAATTCAAAGGCCCATTTCCTTTGGAATAACTTAAGGGCTTAAAAGTAGAACTGTTCTTTAATTAGAAAGGCGTTATGTAGCAAATATGAAACAGTGACATTTTGGGAGAGACACTAAGGAAAAAGGAAAAAGCTTTAGTTCCATTTCCTGTCCTGATATTGTTGCCTTGCTTTCCAATGAAAGAGTCCCATATTTTCATTTTGCACTGAGTCCTGGAGAAAATGTGTGCAGTAAAACTATATCTCACCAAACTTGAGTGTTTAAACCCGGCACATTCCAAAGACAGGATTGCCCTTGGCTATCTCCTGAGAGATAAATTCTGGGGCCTTGGTAATTCTATCTGGCATATCACAACTGCAGGGCAGGGCTCTTTCTTTGTGCTAACAAGGCTACTTGTGGTAAACGCCAGTGTTTCTTTACTTGGGACTCAGAACCAGGATATATCAGTTCGATCTCTGGAGAACAGCAAGTGAAGACTAAAATCCATTGCATAGATAACTCTGTGCCTATGTGACTGACCCCTAATGAGAATCCTGGCCATCCAGGTTCAGGTAAACTTTCCTAACTGGCAATCTTCTGTACACTTGTCACACATAACTCCTGAAACAGTGAAGTGTCTGAAAGAATAAACTAGAAGCTTGTGCTTGGACTTTACTGGAATCTGTCCTATGCACCTGATACCTTTGCTGATGTGAATCTATATCGTTTCACTGCAAGAAATGACGGCTGTGATTATGACAGCTTTATAGAGTTTTGTGAGTGTTCTAGACAGTATCTCAATCTGACCTGCAGACCCTGTCTTCTTACTTGGAAGTTGGAAAAGCACATTTAAGAGCCCCACCAAGCTGGAACAGCATATTTAGTAGTCACAACAAGAAAACAATGAATAAGACATGTTTCTCCCAATGTAAAGTGAAAGTGTTATTCTAAATAAAGAGAGAAGGGTTGATGGAAAGACAAAGGATGTACATGTATGTAAGTATCATTGTTGTCAGTTTTATGCCACTTGTGATAAGGACAGACTCTGAGATATTTGCCATTAGGTTATTTTTTTCTGTGAATACCAGAAAATGTGCTTACATAACCCATGGCACTTAGGCTACGTTAATCTTAATGTAAAATGCAATCTTAATTGACCACCTGTCAACAGCAGTATCATTGTTATGTTTCTCACAGCTAGATATGAATACCCTTTATTTATAAGGTAAACAATATTCATGTAAATATGACTATATATGATTTGTTCAAATGTTTATCTGCTCATCTGTCTGTGTATCTGTATATCTGTCAATAAACATGAATTACTTTCACCTTTTTCCTATTGTGAGTAATGCTACTATAGGTGTGGATATATAAATATCTCTTTGAAAAGTATTTTAATTATTTTAAATATTTATCCAGAAGTAGATCTTCTGGATCCTGTCATAACTCCATTTTTTGTTTCTTTGAGGAAGGATCTTATTCTTCCACAAGAGTTGCACCATTTAAATTTCCATCAAAAGTGCATGGGATGCCAGTTGCTCTACAGTTTCACTAATGCATTTTTAAAAAAATATATTAGTCAGCCTAATGAGTGTGGGATGGCATATTTTTTATGATTTTAATATGCATTCCCCTTCCCATAAACTATGTGGAATACATTTTCATATGCACATTGGTCAGGTACTCTTTGGAGAAATGTCTACTCCAATCCTTTTTGTATTTTTAATGGAGTGATTATTTCTGGTTAGTTGGAATAGTTCTTTATATATTCTTGTTATTAACTGCTCGTCAAATGTACAATTTGAAAATGCTTTATCTTTATCTTTTTTTTTTTTTTCTTTGCGGCACCGGAGATTGAACTCACGACCTTGTGCTTGCCAGGCAGGCACTTAGACCGCTGAGCTAGATCCCTAGCCCTGGTGTTTTTGAGACAGGGTCTCACTATGTCATTCAGTGTGGCCTTGAGCTCACTTTGTAGCCCAGGCTGGTCTCGAACTCACAACGATCCACCTGTCTCATTTCCTGAGTGCTGGGATTACAGGCGTGAGCCACCATGCCTGGCTAGTCTGAAAATGCTTTATCTTGTTTCATGAGTTTCTTTTGTGTTTTGTGACCTTTGATGCCCAGAAGTTCCTAATTTTCATTTAGTCTATTCAATTTATTTTTTTCTTCCATTGTCCCTGCTATTGGTAGCTTATCCAAGGAATCATGCTAAATTCAATATCATGAATCTGTCGCCCTGTATTTTCTTTTAAGAGCTGTATGGCTCTTAGATTTAGTATGTGGTCATTTCAAGCCAATTTTTGTATACACTGTAAGGTCAGGATCCAACTTCATTTTTTGTTTTCCATACAGGTTTACACTTTGTGTATTTATGCCAGATTTAATCAACCAAGTTTACTGAAAGAATTACTAATGATTATGAACTGTAGAATAAACTATTCTACAACTCATGAGCACATATGGTTTGAAATATTATTTTGTCAAGATAATCACAAAAAATACCCATTGCTTTCAGTTACACATCCCAATTTTTAAAATATTGTATAAGAATCTATTTTTTTTTTTTTTGCAGCACTGGGGATTGAACTCACAACCTTGCGCTTGCGAGGCAGGTGCTTAGACCACTGAGCTAGATCCCCAGCCCTAAGAATCTATTTTCTGTATTCAAGTCAAGTTCCTTTCCTTCTGAGCAACTTCAATTTCTAGATGAAAGAATGTTTCTATCTATGTCCATGGTACTTGGTTTCTCGGATCTCTTCCCTGCCCATCTCTTTTATTGTTCCCTAATTCACATTTCAAATGCAGCATAGATATCGTTTTTGGAAGATGCACATTTTCCTCTTCCTCAGTAACTACTATTTCTACATCTCGGTTATGTACATACTCTATGAATGCTTTGGGTTTCACCTGGTGATGCGTATATATACCTGACACTACAATTGTCCATGCCTGCTCTTCTAAAAGAGTAAAAATGCTTCTTTTTCCCTAAGAATCTTCAGGCTTTCTTTTTAGAACATAAATGAGGTGCTCAGGAATTTTGTGTTGCACAACTGTTGAATGTATGTTTGTATAATTCAGGCCCAGTCTGATTACTTTCTACCACAAAATATTGATTGTGTAGGCACTTGGCATTATATTTTGTTGAAACATTTTCAGTTTGCAGTATTTAAAATTTGGAAAAACAGTCCAGTGGTAATTTTTCACATAATAACATGCCAAGATATTTAAATATAAGTCAAGTAACAGCAAAATTAGACAACCCCAAATTGACTTCCAAATAAACTTCACATCAAATTACACAGTCATGTTGTATAAAGGAATCATAGTACCTGAAAAGCAGAGAGAAGGAAGCAGGCTACCTAGGAATTTTAAGGCTCAAGAAATAAGTGGTAAGTTTTCTGATTTTTCCTTTTAGCAGGACAATCGCTCAGCATCTGTGAATTACAAGCATAGCCAAATTTCAAGATGGTGAGCAAGTGTAACTATTTCAAAATGTGTTTCAATCATACATTTGAGCATAAAGGGTCTCTCATTCTATTCTTCAGAGTACATGGATGACAGGCTGTATTAGGATCCATCCATGTATCCGTGCTAAGCTGTGGCAATCACTGATAAAGTATTCAAGAGGTGTTAGAATCAAAACGGCATCGTGCATGAATGGAAGCCACAGTGGGGAGTCGTATTGCTATACAACAAGCAGGAGTAGATCATGTGGCTCCTAGAATCCATTTGAAGAATTTTTATTTTTGACATGTGAAAGTTTATTTAATAACTAAATTTTGATGGCCATATTGTATGACAAAGACTCATTTTTCCATTGACCACTGTCTCCAAACTGCTTCCTTCTCCTTATCTCTTATTGCAAGGTCTTCCTAATACCTCTCAGCTTTGCTTTCTTTTATGCCTTTCAATTTTCTTCAAGATAATGTCCAACTTTTAAATAAGCCATGCAAGACTACCAAAGTCAGCATCTTGGTTACTTTTTGCTCATTGCCCAGACAAAATACCTGACACTTAAAATGAAGGAAGGAAAGGTTTATTTAGCTCACAGTTTGTGGAGATTTCAATTCAAATCAGCTGCCTCCAAGGCAGGGTGGCATGGAACAGGGGCAATACTTCAAGGTGGCAGAAGACAGCAAAAGCAACAAGAGCAGAAGGGGGAGAGCAAGCCTCTTCTCCTCCCTTATATTGTATGCAGGCTATTCCTCTAGGGTAGGTATAACACCCTCTCATACCCTCCTCTTGCACAGAATGAGGCTGGCCCCCTGCTGAGTCACTTAGTTAAACTTCTAAACTTCTCAAGTTGACACAATGTACCAACCATTAGAGACAGGTTTCTACATTTCTTGTCAGTTTCATCCCTCAATATTCTGTACCTTAAACGTTATTCTCCAGGAAGTAAGATAGTTTCTGTTCCCCTGAATGCTACGAGGCTGCATGCTTTCATCCCTATTTGATCAGTTCCCTTTGTCTGACATGTTCTACTTTCCTACTTTCCCAATCTCTTTCACAAGGTTGGCCTAGTTGCTTTTGCAAACTCAACTGAATTTCTTCTCTAGAAATTGTTCCATAAAGGCTTAGTTTAGTGGAGCAACCATTCTTTGGTATTTTCTCCTTGCACATATATTTATTGTGGCACATCATATTCTGATAATTTTGTATTAAATATTTATGTCCCACATTAGACATTGTACCAATATGGAAAAATTCCAACTGAAATTCTTAGTTAAATCTCCTGGACTTTCTCAGTATTCAAAATTTTAAAAATATCACCCATAATACTTCGTGGAAAGAATAGCAAAATAAAAACTAAGAAATAATTTATTTTAATTGAACACCATCTGGTGATTTGAGAGTTATCTTAAATGAGACAAAAGCAGATAAAAAATATCATTAATCATTAACATAAGGTTGAGCCATGGTATTTCTGGAAATCAAATAAGTTAATTTTATTTTTGTGTTAGAAAAGTTTTCACCCCAGATTTTCCCATTATCAACAAGTGTGGAATAAAATTTCTGGATGTCGTGTAAGAGTCTTAATTTTAGTTTTCTATAGTCAATGCCTTTGCTTTATTTTATTTGCTTGGCAAAGCTATTGTGTACTCTGCAATGTTCAGAAGATTATTTCTTTTTAAACTGAGCATCTTTAATTCCAGATACATAAATGGGCTATAATTCAGAGTGAAATGTGTCATTATAGTCTAACAGCATTTATAAATGTTCATGGATGTTAAATTATAAGCCATTCAGACTGTGTGTTAGAAGAATGTATGTGCGTGTACATTGGGCAACACATAATGAGAAAATTCATCTTCATGTTTTGCTTCACAGTCTATTTCTCTTTCCTGGATTACTTTAATTCATCATTTAAACCTGCCTCTCAATCTTTCTACTGAAAAGTTTTTGTAATGGGGTCAATCAGTACTGCAAATAGAAGTTTATGGGTGATTATTTATCTGGGGGGGTTTATGATTAAAGTGTGGTAGGTTTTCCTTAATATTTTAATCTTGTCCAGGTAACCCTAGAAGAAAGTATATTCCTTAAAGTACTGATTGACATGAGTAATACATGATCTGTGAAAGTTTCCCAAAAAGCCATACCTTCACTTACAAATTATTATTGTTATTAATATCATTATAATTACTATTATTACTAATGGGGTGCTGGAGATCAAAATCAGGTGCACTACTACAGAACTATATCTTTAACCCTTTTTATTTTATTTATTTTAAATCTTGGGTCAGGGTCTCATGAAGTAGTCCAACAAAATTTAAATTTGTCATTTTCCTGCAACTTCCCTGATTGTCCGGATTACAGATGTGTGTCACTGCATCTAGATTCAACATTTTTTGCTGTTGTTTAATGAATTACTACAGTTTTGCAATTGTAACTGCTCTTATTTTTATTTTATTGCATGAATTGCAAAGTACATTGAGCCAGAGAGTTCATTAAGCTTGCAAATGCACATAGTAAGTTCTTAATCAATGAAGGAATGCAATTCCCCACAGAATGATTTGTTTATGTTCTTTGTATTCTCATCAAATAATTAACTCTTAGATTCACATTCTCTCTAGAAAATGAACAGATAAAAAATCTATCAATTTAGAGATTACTCCACGAAATGGTGAATTGAGTGAAGTAATTGCTGGACTAAATTTTATGAGGCTGCTTGAACCTGAATTTCTCAGACACTGAGGCTCATGAACATCGTGAGATTTTAGGATATTGGTGATTTCTACCTATGTCCTTTAGTGTGCTTCACATGAGACAGACACAATTCTATATTTTTGTATATTGGATATTTCATGAGTATTTTTTCTTCTCCTTGTAAAATAAAGCTCTTATTCTTTGTAAAGCAAATCAAATTTAATTTTTTATTAAAAGTTGAATATTGGGGCCAGAGATATAGCTTAGTGGCACAAGTGCCTGCCTGGCAAGCATGAGATCATGTGTTTCATTCCCGGTACAAAAAAAAAATCTCATATTACCATGCATTTCCATGATGTTGGATAAATTGTAATAGTCAAGTTGACTTTAAATTTAAGAAAAAGACTCAGGAAAGGAGTTTGCTTTAGAAAGATCCATGTCATAACCTAGCAGTTCATTTTTCAACCTGAAGGAACAGTATTTTTTTTGGTTGTATTTTGTTTTTGCTGTTGTGCTATGTTTTTCCAAAGAATTTACTGTCAAAAACACACACTTTTGAGATACTATACACTTTGAGAGCTGTGCTGCTCACTGTAAATTCATAAATATTTGATGTGCAGAATTTTTCCAGAAATTTCAGAGATCCTTGATAACTATGAAAATTGAGTAAAAGACAAAAACAGAATGAAACCATTTAGACAGGATTCCTTTGAGCAAAATGTAATTCCAGGGGTTGGTCCTTTTATTGCAATTGTGGAATCTGATAACCAGAGTTTTAGTTTCCTGAAAAGAAAGTTGATAAAACTATCTATTTGTTTCTTTTTTGTAAGAATCTTTTTGTGCTTATATCTTGTACTGAGTTATTACTTCGAAGATAGTGCAGAGTATAAGTATTGGTATTTTCTTATTTGGTTATGAAAATATATTTCATTTTTTGATAAAATAAAAAATCTACTAAAACTTTTTTTATGGTTTAAACCAACATAAGAGTAAAAATTCATCTTGTGGAACTTTCGACAATCTGTAACTTGTTCTGTGTGGCTATAAGCCATGAGAGGAAAATGACAATAAATTATTTAGTAAATTTTGCAGTTGTAAAAAAAAAATCTAAAGACTTTTGGAATAATGTCATTTTCTCATTAAAATTCCTAATCTCTTTGTACCAATCTTTTATATTTTTGTTGTTGAGGTATTAACTTTAAAACTCTAATAAACTGTTATGATTAGGAGAACTGATAGAAAGATAGTTTATAATCTGATTACTAAACTGTAGTTGCAATGGCATACTGTATCCTTTGTCCTGGTGTTATGGTTTGTGTATAGATGGCCCCCCAAGCCTCATGTAGTCATGGAAGTGGCTGAATCTAATGTTTATGATTGATTCATTGTGTGGCACTGAGATTGGTGGTTTGAGATCTGCACCCGCCCAGGGGTGGAGCCGACATACAATGTAAAGTTGGAATGGGGGCGTTTTTCTCTCTTTGGAGGGGTTTGCTTTTGCCATGTGCAGCCACCATGAACAGCTGCCCCCTTTTGCTCTGGCTGCTGTCTTGAAGTGTTGCCCCAGTGCCATGCCACCCTGCCTTGGAGCCAGCTGATTATGACTGAAATCTCCTGAAACTGTGAGCTAAATAAACCTTTCCTTGCTTCACTTTGGGTGTCAGGTGTTTGTCTCAGCAACCAGAAAAAAGTAACCAAGACACCTGGATAGTTCAAAAGTCATTCATATTCAAAATTTTCAACTCGTGCTTTATCATAGTTGATTTAATTAGGTTCTTGGTATGTGTGTGTGTGTGTGTGTGTGTGTGTGTGTGTGTGTACTACCCACATATTCATACCAACCTTATTTCAGTTACCTCATAGAAATTAGTGTGGGGGGGTGGCCTTAATCCTTCCTTTCACTCTGTTCAAATATTTATATTTTGTCTGATTTATTACCAAGATGTAGGCCCAACCTAACCTCTTACACCTATTTTCTGTTCTAATTTATATGGTTTGAATTCAATTGCTAATTATCTCTTGCACATGCAAAAGTTACAATAAATCACCTGAACTGTAATTTCACCCTAATTACTTATTACTTTTCCCTACTGTTGGATGCTCATATAGTTCGCAGTTTTGACAAATACAGGTAGCATTTGTGCAGAAATAACTGCCTTTCATGTTGGTTTTTCATTAAAGTCTATCAGGCTTTATGTCACAGTATCATATTGACTTGGTCTTTGTTTTCAGCTAGTGAAATATATTTTCAAGAAAGTCAGCTGCTTATCATATTATTGTGAACCACAAAGCAAGTTCTTAGCAATTGGTACAATAATTGACAAACCCTTAGCCAACCTTGTCAATGTTATTTAATCTTTCAAAGAACCAACTCTTTGACTCATTGATTCTTTTGTATTGTTTCCTTAGTCTCCATTGCATTCATTTCTGCTCCGATCTTTATAATTTCCTCGCTTCTATGAGCTTTGGGCTTGACTTGCTCTTCTTTTTCTAGAAGCAGACATTCGATGCTAGGTTGTTTTTTGAGCTAGCTCTGTTTTCCTGATTTGGGAATTTACCACTATAAATTTCCCTGGTAGGGAATTATCATTTCAGGTTGAATAATACACTTCAACATGACTAAACTGTTTCTTTGAAGCTGAGTTTTGAAAGTCAAGTAGGGTATCATTGGCAAAGTAACATGATATATTGAGTTACGTGTGAATATAAGTAAAATAATACCTTAACTGAGTGGTTGTACTAAAAACTGAAATTCAGTCACTACTTTGGTAATTGAGTGGGCCCAAACGTTTACAAAATGTGTCAG
>RJWT010044131.1:0-11845 GCA_004365215.1 Cuniculus paca
CATAATACTGTCCTGCTCTCCAGAGCATGTGAAGGGATCCCGCTCACATGGGCATAGGAGCAAATAAAATTTCTGTATCTACAAGCATGTTTTTGACTAGAAAGACATGAAGCCAAGGACAGGCTGGGTAGCTGCTGTGGCTCTGGATGTGTTCAGGCTTGTCTGGAGGTGTAACTGGCATATTGGCTGGGTTTGAGCTTGCCTAACAAACTCAAGGGAGGCACAAGCACTGGTTATATGGAACCTGACAGTTGGCCCCTATGAGTAACAATTGGTACTGCATTTCATGGGGAACCAGAGAAATGGTGTTTATGCCAAGTCAAGGAATGCTGGTGGGAGGAAGGGAGCAACTGTTGTGTGCACAAATGAGAAAGCACCTGCTGGTCTTTCATCAGGCGTAGTCTTAGAGAGCCTATGTCATGTTCTTGTAGAGAAGAAAAGTTGTGTGAGCAGTGGATCAGGAGAGGAAGGCTTATCCCTGGGAATGCCCCAAGGTACTGAGATGAGGACCATTCTTCCTAAGAACTCTGAGAAGGCATTAGTAGGTAAAGCTAGCTGCTGTCTTGGTTGGACACAGGTGTAGTGAGGTCTGATGGTTGTATAGTATTAGAAAAGAATGCACAATCACAAACATAACATTTGGTATGAAAATAACTGTTTCTTTAGAATGATACCAAATCATAGCAAATGACATTTTAAAAAATATTACAAATATTACAAATCCCAGAAAAATAAAAATTTGTTTTTATTATCTTACGAATCTTCAATACCTTTTTTCTCATTTTCTTTGGTGCCATACTTTTTGATCAACTCTTCTAATGACAATGATTTTTTATTATCACTTTATGTGGAGAGAATGAACACATAGATTGTTTTTTCTTCTAGGATGGTTAATAAAAATTAATTCTCAATTATTGGTTGTGAAGATGAATAAAAGAATGAAAGCAATGCAAACATTGTATTCTTTGTAATGTTCTTAAAGCTTGTGTTCAATAAACATAAGGATTCTGAAAATTTCTATTTTGAGCGATTCCTACAATAAGAGGGAAAATATATGGCACATTTGTAATTGTATATACTGACAAGAGACAATCTCTGTTTTGACTAGGCGTTGATGAGAACCAAATTGTCTGCTTACACATTTTGCATAACTAATGATTAGAAAAAATTCTCTGGAAGGAGCTTCTGTGAATTTCAAGCCCTATTGCTCTTTCTTACCAATCATTTACTATCAATACCTTAGGCCTGTGCAGCACGACTTAAGGCTCCTAGTCTTTCCCCTCTGCATTTAGACATTAGGAAAGTAGACATAGAGGACAGTAGGTGAATTAAGGAAGCCATCTCTAAAATGGCACCACTAACAATAATGTAAGTATACCAGCAAATGGTTTTGAGTCATTCAATCTAAAATGAACTTCTGTGATCAGAATCCAAAAATGCCCTTGGCCACTGTGATGTTATTGGAGACAAGGGGGAATATAATGGAGGGGGGAAGACAGTGATCTCCACCACATGTAGTTAAAATATTTTATTTTTGCAAACTTTAGAAAAATCATGATTGTTTGAACTCATTGCCCGGATCTTTTCCTGGTTCTCTGAAGGGGATCATGAATGAGAAAGGTCCCCAAATTTAGGACTTACTACTTTTTTCAGAAAATGTGTCTCTTGATAGATAAATCCCCAATATTGGTGGCTCGACACAACAGTTTATATTTTGTTTACACACAGATCAGTTGGAGGGTAGTGGCGGTGGGCTAGAGTATGTTGGGGTGAGATGTAGGGGAGACTTTTCGCCTTGCAGTCATTCAGGGATCCAGGTTGACACAGGCACTAGCATCTTCACCATAGGACTGCCAGGGTTTCCGTGGGTGCTGGACTAGCTGCTGGATGGAAGAGGGAGTGAGTCCAGAGGGACCTATGCAGGAGGTTTTACGGACTGGGCCAGGAAGTGAATGTATATCCCTTCCTCCATAGCCTATTGGCCATACAACTGCAAAGGACACTGAAAAATGTAGTAAAACTATGAACCCAGGAGAAAAGAAAATAGATATTGGTGAATTATAGTACTCCCTGACATAGGAAGGGAGATAACTTTTCCTCAGTTGGAATTGGAGTAGCATGAGTGTGTCAAAAGCACACTGTTGGAGCCATAAGTGGCATAGTGAGAGGCCCTTCAGTGTACTCGTGAACCAGGGAAGATGTTCAGGGAGTGGTGCAAAAGATGTGGTGTGGACGTTAACAGACTAATGTTTTGTAACTGGTATTTTTACTCTTTGCACCTCCTTATACTACTGTGCATTCAGGGAACCTGACTAGAAGTTAGCTTAAGTAATATTGTGAATAAAAATAGAATGTTGTAAATAAAGGGATTTTTAAGAAGTTTAGCAAAGTATATCACTGCATTCTACCTACTGCCATTTACTGAAGAATTTCTTTTTTTTTTTCTTTTTCGGTACCAGGGATCAAACTCATGACCTTGTACTTGCCAGGCAGGCACTTAGGCTGCTGAGCTACATACCCAGCCCACTGAAGAATTTCCAAAGGCTGTTTTTATCAGATTGCAAGCTCAAAAAGTGAACATGTCTCATTTATGTTTGGGTCCCCTATGCCTAGCATAGTACCATACTGGATTATTATAAAGAATATTTTTCTTACTCTTCTAAATTTATACATATTTTATAAGCACATAGACACTTTTTGACGTATAACATTGTTCAGAGCCTTGACAGAACAGATTTTAATACCCAATATCAATGAATTGTATCTTCTTGATCCACAATTTCTAAATATCCCATAGTAAAGAGTTTGGAGTCATGCTTTGAGATTAAGACTTTCCATTATGCCTTTTGTATGGTAATGAAACACATTAGGTTTGTGTATGAAGAAGCTTTTTGAGGGGCTTTCTTGGAATATGGAAAATTTGCAAATCAGTTGGAAAATGTAAATTCTTCATCTCTTCTGGTAAATGGAAAATTAGTTTTCTTTTGAATTTTTTTAAAAGTCCTGTAAGTTAAAAATCCATTAGTAAATTAGGCTTAGCTGCATCCATTCATTCATATTTGATCTTGGGAACCTCTCAAAGAAAATCAATGTGTGGCTTTTCAGTTAATTAACATAATGCTAATACAATGTGTAGTGCCAGCATAACTGGGATCCTCATACTTAGCTCTCTGCTTAGGCTAAGTGAGTAGAAAGGGCAGATCAATACTTTTCAGAAGACAGCATATCTGGATCACTCAAGAGAGACAAGGACAGGACTACTCAGCATAAAACCGTTCCCATTTGCCCATTCCTGTATGCATCCCTGATGGGGGTTGCTAAGGCGAAAGGAAATGGTTGGAAAAAAATCTAAAATGAGAACGCAGGGGGTGCAAATTCTGTACAGGGTAGGGGAATTAGTAGCAGCAGTAGAACCTGACCTGAGCAACAGATTCAACTGTTTGAAACACAGAATTTGAATAGGGGTTATGATGGGAAAAGTGTGGGCTCTTGAATGAATAACTTATCCACTTTTCTGTGGTTAGGCGGTTTGACGGTACAAACTAACTTCCCAGAACTAACTTCTAAAGATCGTATGTCCATGTCCATCATACAACATTTTCTCCCCTTTCCTTCCCCCTCAAAAACATTTTTAATTGAAGTGAAATATATGTAACAGAAAAGTTGTGTTTTGAAAACAACTGTAGTTCAGTGGAATTAAAGAGACATGTCGAAATATAACGTGAATGGTTAAGTAAGACATTCAAAAAATTATTACAGTAAAAGACCAATTGCCATTTATCCCCCTCTAAACACCCTCCCTTGCTTTAAACACACTTATCCTGTCATTCTTGCTACTTTCCGAAGACATCCTTTTGTGAACGTCTTCATGGAAAATGTAATACAGCCATGAGCCCAGGATGTTCTCAACTGATTCAAAACTTTTATGACAGTTTCTATCAAACATACATATTATGGTGTGTCCTCATCTGCCTTGTTCCCTGGATCTGGCACCATGCAACTTCTGGCTCTTCCCCAAAGTGAAAATGAAAGAAAGTTAAACATTTTAATTAAGGTTATTGAGGCAGCTACATCAGCATAACTAAAAGACTCACAAAAGAGGACATCCAAGAACTGCTTCAGAAAGTGGCAAGGATGCTGGGCTAAGTGCGTGCAAAGTGAGGGGGAGTATTTTGAGGAGGATTACTGGCAACGTATCTTTCACTGTAATGCATTTATTCATTCACTGTATTTGCATTATATCACAGAACCATTACCACTATCCATTTCCAAAATTCTTTTTATCTTGCAAAATGAACTTCTTTAGCTTTTAAACAATCACTCCCCATTCTCCCTTCCCCTGCCCCTGAGAACCACCATCCTACTTTTCCCTTCACGGATTTGAATATGAATGATGGAATCAGATGTGAATGTTCTTTTTGAAGGCTTATCTTGCTTAGCATAATGTCCTCAACACTTGTCCACATTATAGCATGTATCAAAATTCCTTCTATTTTAAGCCTGAATAATATTCTAGTGTAAGTGTATGCTACATTTTATTTATTGATTCATCCCTCTATGGAGCTTTGAATTGTTTCCACCTTTTGGCTATTGTTAATAATGCTGCTTGTGTACAGATCTCTTTTTGAGTACCTGTCTTTGATTTTTTTGAGTGTATACCTAAGGGTAGAATCACAAATCATATGGTAATTCTATATGTAATGTTTTGAAGAACCACCATACTGATTTCCATAGTGGTTATAATGTTTTGCATTCATTCCAAAAGTGCGTAGGGATTCCAATTTTTCTGCATCCTTGTCTACCTGTTATCTTCTGTTTTCTGCTTTTTAAAAAATTATGTGCATTCTAATGGGTGTGAGGCATTACCTCATTGTGGTTTTGGTTTGTATTTTTCTAATAATTACTGAAGTTGAGCATCTTTTCATGTGCTCTCTCGTCATTTGTATATCTTCTTTGGAGAAATAAATATCCATTCAAATATTTGCCTACATTTTAATGAGATGGTTTGCTTTTGCTTTTGTTGAGTCCTTTCCTTCCCTTTAAGATGCGGCATGCTGTGTAACTCTGAGTTTCTCTATTTGATCTTCTTGAGAGCATTAACTCTTGCTGTTTGATCTTGGTATGTTTTGGAGTAGTGGCTTTCAGACTGCACTCTGAGCCTTGAAGATTGTGATGGGAGCCCAGGGGATGACTGGGAGAAGGGAGGCCAAGGTGGTGGTGAAGTGGGGATGTGCCCACTTCAGCTTCAGCCCAAACAGCTCTGTTTCTACTTATTCTACCTATCGGGACTTGACGTTTGATATTATCTCCTAGGGCAAATTTCCAAAACACTTGTCACAGGGATGAGTTTGGCTTTAATTACTTCTTTCTGCTTTACAGGGTTGAAAAAAGACCTGCCTCTGTGTTCTTTAAATTATTTTCCCAGAAGCAAATGGAAGGGAAGCAGCATTCAGTTGGCTCCTGTGAATAATGGAAATGTCCATGGTGCAGCAGCCATTGTCTGGACCTCCATGGAATTGCTCACAGCCGGCTGATGTGGAGGTGGGAACTGAGATGTTGGAAGTGACCAGATGAATGAGCTTGGGGCTACAATAGAGTCCTAGCCCCACATGCTCGATTCTGGACTCAGTTTTCTTCTGTGGAGTCAGTGGCTTCCCTCCTGTTTGCACTGGACTCTGAAAGGTCACGCAGGCAGTTTGTTTAATAGACTTTCTCTCCACTAGATCTCCTCCAAACTCTTTCTGTCTTCCACACCTCACAACCCCCACCACCAATCTCACGCACCATCTGCTGTGACTAGTGTTCTCATTCACCTTTTCCTGCTTATCTCCTCTTCAGCAGGAAAGTGCTTCGGAAGCTGACAGCCTAATCTCTCCACTGATCCTATGTTTCTGAATTGATCATTCCTCCCCTCAGGCGGCTGTGCCCACTGCCGCCTGTGCTGCATTGCTGCCCAGGCAGACAAGGAGGAAGAGAAAGAGGAGGAAGAAGAGAAGGGGGAGGCTGCACTAGACCCCTTTAAGAAAGGAGGGTGGAGGGATGGAAGGAGGAAGGAAAGAAAAGAAAAAGAAAAAAGTGAGAGTGTCATCCAGGGCCTGGTGAATGAAGCTGTGGCCTCTGGAAGGGCCCTAGGACTCAGCAGACTCTGATGGTGGCTGGAAAGTCCTTTGTCCCCATTGCTTCAGGGAAGGAGGCTGCTTGTGGCTGTTTCCACTCTGAGCTTTGCCCTTTCTGGTCTCCAGCAAGCTCCTTGAGCAAAGTCACTTGCTGAATAGCTTTTCTGTTTTGCTATTCAGATGGTAGCTGTAAGCTGTGTTTTCTCTTTCTGTTTTTTTATCTTACTTTTATTATTATTTTATAATTGGGAGAAGCTGGAGCTTATCACCTAAAGAGAGGTGTGAAACCCAGTTACAGAAAAGATACCTTAAAGCGTAGACTAAGGCTTACAAAGTATAGCCATTGAAATAAATGGTGTGACCGCAGAATTTTTTAAATGTATATTTTGCATTTCTATTCTACCATAAATAATACCCACAGTCCCCTATACCATGGAGCTCTGAGAGGCTCTGATTTATAAATTACTGCTAGTAATACCACATGCCTACAAGACCTTTAACATTTTCAGAACATTTCCCTTTTATTTTGTCTTAACATGCATGCACAAATTCTTATGTGCTGTCTTCCCTCATAAATCTGGCAGATGGGTTAGACCATTTTTTCTGGCTCATTTTAGTATATTGTGTAAGAACGGTTTAAGACAATACTGAAGTGCTGAGGAGTACACTTTGGGGAAATGAAACTAGGTGACATGACCACTCTTTGGAAAGGGGGGAATTATGATAAAGTGCTAGAGTTTTGTCACTGTTACTGAACTGTCGTGTTTCAGAAGGAAGAAAATTGTCATTTTGCAGCTGTTCTTGTCTCCCGTCTCTTTCCTCAACTATAACATTTTTCAGGTAATAAAATACATTCCTACAACAAATGAAAGAAACAAAAAAACCTGTGCTTTTGAGGGTGGAAAGGGAAACTTGTAAAACTATGAAATTAGGTCCTGATCTTTTATTATCTTTTTTCTAAGGAAGCTGCATATTACTTTCTCCGGTTCAGTTATTTAAACTTTAAAAGTTACCCTTCCTATGGGCACTGTTACAAGAGGTGATTTTGTCTAGTTGGTCTACTAGCATGGATGCATTGGTTTTAGAATTCTGATGTTTCAGGGATTTTTCTACTAAGTTTTCTTCTTGTGCATATGTGTACATTTCATTCATGATCCATAGGGTACTGCAACTATAAGAAGGGACTTGAGAAATCTTGCACATAAATGCCGTGACCAGCAAACCATGGTGTTATAGCTGCATGTGGGATGGCCCTCATATTTGCTCAGTTTTATTTTTGGGAAGAAGCAATAGTAAAGTAATGTTTTCCTGGAGGGATCGTTGTGAGGTCTATGTAAGTCAACAGCAAGAAGCATAAAGTTAAACTCATACCTACCCCTAGAATTTACCATATTCACTCATGGATATTTACCCTAAAAAACAAAAAATATATATCCTCAAAAATGTTTTCTAAGAATGTCTATAGTTGTTTCATTCATAGTAGTTCAAGACAAGGAGGGCTCAAATATCTGTCAATAGGAGAATGGGTGAGCTATTTGTAGTGTATTTGTATCTTTGTATTTGTATATTATTCTACAGTAAAAAGGAATAAACTATAGATATGCATAATAACAGAGATGACTACAAAGTTTTTCTTGTGTGAAAGAAGCCAGACACAAAAGAGTATATATATTGTATAGTTTCATATATTCAAAGTCCTAAAACACACAAAACTAATCATTAGTGATAAAAATTAAGATTAAATTAAGTGTTAATTCATTATTTTATCACTTCCTTGGGGTGAGGGGTAATTGACTGAGGAAAATTTCTTTGCTTTTTAAAAATATATTTTAATTAGTACTTATTAATTTTATAAAACATTAGGCTTCAATATGGGTATTTTGATAATATCTATCCCTCCACTAGTATCTCTTATACCCTCTTCCTCCACCACTTATTCTCTTCCTCTTGTCTAATAACAGTCTCCTTTATACTTTCAGGTCATTTTTTAGATTCCACATTATAGGTAGAACATGTGATATTTGTCTTTCTGAAACTGGTTTATTTCACTTAACTGATCTCCAGTTCCAGTCATTTTCCTGAAATTGGCACAATTTCATTCTTTCTTAATGCTGAATACTACTACTAGTACTATTACTAATTAATAGTTCCATATCTTGGCTACTGTGAATCATGCTGTAACAAACATGAGTGTACAGATATTCTTATTGTATGTTGACTTTAATGGTGTAGCTGGATCAAATAGGGGCTTTTTTTTTCAGCATTTTGAAGACTACTGTACTAACTTCCATAGGGATTGTACAATTTACGTTTCCACCAGCAGTATACAGGTTTCATTTTTTTTTTCCCCACATCTGTGGAAACTTTCCAGGCTGAAAGAGCTGTTCCACATCCTAGTACAGTGTGGAGCATGTGGGATTTATATTTTCCAAAACCCGTCATAACCCTTTGAACTCAAAGTTTCAGCTTGTGTATTTCACAGAATATAAAATTTACCTCGAGATCAAAAAGTGAAACAAATGTTTTAAAAATTCATAGCAAATATGGTGACATGTCCCATAACTAAAGGATATTTGATGGGTTCCTGCTGCTGTATCTGTGCATCTCAAACTTGGCTGTATGTTAAGCTTATCTGCTGAGCTTGTATTGTGCAAGATGCTGGGACTGCCCACCAGAGTCCAATGCTGCAGAATTGAGAGGTCACCCAGGAAACTCGATTTCTGAGTGAAATCCAGGATTTCTCACAGTGTACCCTGGAGAGGAGAGAATTCTATGGTTTAGATAGTAGCAGATGTTTGTTGAAATACTGTTCTGGTATCTGCTCAAAGTTACATCTGACACATTGAGCAATGACACTGGTAAATAAGAAGATAAATGTTTTTATTCAAACCTATGCACTTACTTAAAACGTATGTGTGAAAAATGAAGATGAAGGAAAGGAACTGACAGAATGTGCCAGGGATGGTGGTAGGCAGTTGAGGCAGTTGATACAGATAATGTTGGTTAATTTCTCTAAGAAGGACATTTATCATTTATTATTCATTCTACTGCAACCACTGCATTCCAGTTCCTCAGCTATTAAGCACTGTCTTTTATGCGACAGCTAAGCCAATTGTAAGGCAAATCTCTCAATAGGCCAGTGTATTTCAGGACTCCCCTCCTTATCTTTGTAATGTGTGCATTTTCTCTAATCTGCTGAATATATTTCTTCTCTTTTTCTCTCTTTTCTATCCCACATTATATGCAGTGCAGAAATTATATCTGCTTTCCCAGGATTCATACCAA
The DNA here is from genome assembly GCA_004365215.1 of Cuniculus paca. Classification (NCBI taxonomy): domain Eukaryota; kingdom Metazoa; phylum Chordata; class Mammalia; order Rodentia; family Cuniculidae; genus Cuniculus; species Cuniculus paca. The sequence goes on from RJWT010044131.1 coordinate 9,402, forward strand.
AGTGTGACTTGGAGTTCTCTCATGTGAATTAGAAGTAGTCTTTTGTAACTGATTTAATGTTAAATCTACTTGAATAGAGAAAACACTACCAAAAAATCTTTTGGTAGTCAAGCATAGGTTTCCACTCAACTATGTTCTACTTTTAGTATTACATTCATCACCTAGAATTATAATTTTTTTACACTTTTATCTCACCTAGCAGATAGAGATCATCTTGAGGATAAGATCATGTCTTACCATGTCTAATTCATCCTTGTAACCCCAGGACCCGGGGAAAAACCTGATACCTATTCAGTGTCCAATCAATTATTATTAAATGAATATTTGGATGAATGAATGAGGTTGCCTTTCTTCTCCTTAAATCTAGCTGGTACTTAGATAGTGAATTTCCAGGAAAACATACTGAAGATTAAAATGCAAACCCTCAAAATGATTTTCAAGGATCTCATAATTATCTGCTCTGTCCTAGACATAGCATCAAACTAATCTTGTTACCTAAGGAACAATAAATTTCCTTGTCAAGATATAGGGATCTATTACATGAATATTATCCACATATTTTTTTCTCTGTGCCCTTGGTTAAATGATGCTTTTCTCCATGGTACAAGGTAAAAAGTACACACTATCTCAATAGCCAAGTGAGTCTTGATTCTTACCATGCTAATTGTGTGGCTTTGGTCAAATGACTTAACATCTCTTAGCCTTATTTTTTGTCATTTAGGAAACAGAATAATAGATTACCCTGGAACCTGCAAAGCCCTACAATTGTTATTATTTTACATATTATTCTGTATGGAGCTAAAGATCCAAGTACTTGCTAAAGTTAAAGGGGAGAGGATAATTACTATTTTGAACTGCCTAAGATACTTGTTGAACAGTATTTCTACTGAAACTATGAACAAAATAAACAAGCCCTTAGTAGATCATCATTATGCACAGAACAACTTGTTCTGTACTTTTAAGTAATAAAGTGAGTGTAAATATTGCAATTATTATGGAAAAGTAATTATTACTGATGCATGAGGAATTCATTTGGAGTAATAAACACATTCTTGTCCTCTAGGGAGAAATCAACCATGATTGCTTATCAGAGAATACACCTTGAATTGTTTTTTGAAAAGTAAGACATTATAAAGTCATATTAAGAATCAAATTTGACAAATAAATGTGGCTTTGGATAAGTTCAATAGAATTTTAAAGTTGCAAATATGTTAGTTGACATCTAGTCTCTCATCTAACCCCACATCCCTTTAGTATAATCTCTGACAGAATGGTGTCCAGATACTGTTTGAACACCTCTCTCCAGTGATAAAAAAAAGACAACTCTGTCTATTCATGAATAATTTAATTTCACCTTCTCACTTCTGCTCATTGACACAAGTTCTGCTTTCTAGAGGCATACTGAAAAGTCTAATCCCTTAGTCCTTGTCATTAACATCTAGATTATTTTTAGTTTGTAAATGTCCCTCTGTAAATTTTCAAAGTAAACAGCGAATTCAGCTACTGTCTTAATTAAAGCTATGTAGCATGCGGCATGAAACAACCCTCTTGTTAGCACTAGTAGCCATTTCTCTTTCCTATGGCATCTCTTCCTTTCCATGAGATTTATTGAAATATAACAGACATACACTGTAATCCACTCTTTTTAATAGATAGTCCTATAAGGTTTGATGACCACATGAAGTTGCGCAACAACCACTACTGTGGAGATTTAGAACATCATGTCCCTGTGGCTCCTTGTGGCCCTCTTTCCTTCATCCTCAGCCACTGGCACAGCCAGCCCACTGGCTCTTTATACGGTTTTGCTTTTTTGAATGCTGTTACATTTTGATTCTCAAGCACACTATAATTTCAGTTATGAGCTCTGGCACTAAGAATATGCAATAGGAATGACAATCTCTACAGCAAAGAAAAAAACTTCAAAGGTATGAGAAAAGATAAATGAAAGAACATTTGAAAAAGAGAAAAAGATTGAAGAAGAAGAAAAGAAAGATACAGAGAGGGGCCCATAGGCCTTGGTGCCTCAGATATTGATGTTTGACATCTGTTTGGAAATCATATCTGTCTCAGTGGTGAGCTAACCCCTGACACTTCCTGGAAACCCAGGAGAGTGTGGTGTTGGTTGCACAGAGGGAGATGTAAACCTCCAAAGCCTCAGCACTCAAGAAGAGTGAAAATAAAGGGCCAGAATGAAAATAAAGGGTCCTGTGTCCTCTACTGCAACCGCGGCTACTGTCCGCGGTGCTGAATCCCCACGCCGCGCGAATAGGTATGATCAAAAAATACGGTGAGGGACTAAACATTTAAAAAAAATGGATTTATTACAGCAAAAGGCACATTGCCATCAATCTCCTCAAAATACCAGCCTCTCACTTCAAGCACACTTGTCCATTTCTCTCTTTCTTTATGTCTTTTTTTTTTTTTTAAACAGGGTCTCTTTATGT
>RJWT010044132.1:0-11847 GCA_004365215.1 Cuniculus paca
AAAGTTTCCTCAAAAAGTACCAAATCAAGACATCTAGTTACCTCATAAATTTCACAACAAATGTAATAGTTAGTTACCAGGGTTAACAAAGCAAGAAAATACCTGAAGCATAAACCAAAAGAAATATTTTTAAACAATTTATGAAAGAATGTAAAAGATCATAAGAAGGCCAGGAGTGATGATGCACACCTATAAATCCAGCACACCAGGCGTGGTGGCACCTATAATGCCAGCACTAGGGAGGCTGAGGCAGGAGAATTGCCATGAGTTTGAGGCCAGCCTGGGCTACACAGTATGTTCGAGACCAGCGTGAACTACATAGAGAGACCCTGTTTCAAAATAAAATATCACAGAAGTTCTCAACAAGGATGACAGAGAATATATCTCCTGACATTAGAAATAACAGAGAGGATAAAGGACAAAGAAAAGCAGCCAAATATAAGTGTCCTCAGGCAGTATCAAGATGGAGGAAAGGTAGCTAACAACAAGCCAGACTTCTCTCTGGCACTATGAATAGTTCTCACACAGTACCATCTGGTACAACTAGAAATCCAGACATTTCAGGCTTCTCTAATTAGTACTTGTCTTCAGTCATTAGCAGGAAAATAGAGGCTAGGAAATGTTAATCGTTATTGATTTGAACTTTGTTTTAAAAGGTTATTTTCTCTGCTCTCCACTCTCCCTACTTTATAATTCTGGAAAAAAATTTATTTTAAAGCTCAGAGAAAAGTAAGTATTCATCCTTCAGTGACAATGTTTTTGTATATACTTGGCAAATATTATTTATATCTCAGGTAAGAGAAGAGCAGAGCTGTAAGGCAATTATATTCTTATATTTATTAAATTTCAGTTACTATCTCAATCTTTACAGTCACGAAAGCTGGCCCTACCCTAAAAGGTTGCTAGTAAAATTGTTACACACTTGCAAAACTCTTTCTGTGGTACAATGTGTGTGCTGGGGGTGAGGGAACTGGGCTCCAGATTGTTTTCCTGAGTCATTTTAACTTTTAAAAAAATTTAGGAGGAACATTTTTCCTTTGCCAAGAAATGCAAAAGCAGACAACAAGCAATAAATAAAATCATGAGCAATATGAAATAACCCCAAAATAGCAAAAACAACAAAAAAGTCATGAAAAAGTAGAAAAGGGAGGCAATGAGCAACAACAGAAAATGCTACAAGTTAGATGCAAAGATTCTCTGGATGTTAATTTAACCCAGCAAATACATAAAAACAAGGGGAAATGTGGAGAAAGGGAGAGGTCAACATGTAAAATATTCTCAAATATCCAACAGAGAATAAAAAAAAAGTCCAAAAGAAGACAGCTACTACTTTCTTAAGCTTCATGCTAAGGAACAAACAACAAGTACAAAAATATATGAGAAAATAATTTGAAAAAATGAAAACTAAGGTCTTACATATCTATATGGAAATGCACAAAATACTACAAAGAATTTGCAAAACACATAGCTATCCAGATTAGAATTACATACTCAAGTCTTTGTTTTCAGTTCTTTTCACTACCACTTAAAAACAATGGTGATAAAAATAATGGTCACTACCAAAACTTAGATTAGATTTTGTGCCAACAGACATTCTACGATATCCAGTGAAAATAAAATGACCAAAGAACATGCTACGTCAAGAAAAAGTACATGTCTGAAAGCCACTACCAGAGACAAAACGTGGTGAAGAGGAGTTAGTGCTTAAAAAGAGAAAGAATATCACACTGGCAGCCATATAATCAGACTCTTCACATAACCAAACATGACACTTTTTTTTAGAAAGTGACAAAACTGGCTTGGAAATAAGACAGTGATGTTATGAGAGATGCAAATTATTTGAACAATTTCTGTTCATCATATTCTGCTGATAAATTCTGTATTGCCTTCTGACAAGTTCTATCTTCCAGAATAAAACACTGACAAAAACCATGATTCTAAAGTCCCAGCTAAACTGTTTGGTAAAGTAGAAATGATGGAAATCTTGAAAGAAAATGACAATGTAAAATTGGAATCTGTAATAGACAAAGAAGTAAATCCTAGACCAACATAGAATTATTTCCTGGCTTTTGAAGAAAAATAGACTTCAAAAAGTTTGGAGAAAAAGGAAGCTAGATCAAGTGGTCAGAAACTAAAAAGGACAACTGGGTTTAAGAACCGACAAGAGAATCTCAAAACTTCCTCTTGTTGATGAAAAGAATGTAAAGAAATGAGTACAAGTGTAACAGGGATCAAGCAGCTCACATAAAAGACAGACAGGTACGACCTTGGACAGAAGAAAATCACCTGAAATCTTGAGAGGAAGGTCGAAAGGTAGAAAACTGAAATAAAATGGCCTTGTCCAAAATGATAATGGGTGGCTTCTCATAAAAAACTTTTTGTTGCTGTTGGGGAATTCAGAAATGATAATCATCACTGTTTGGGCAGAAGACAGGGAAAAAACAGAGCGGCTCAATTTCACTGTGCTTCTGTTTTTGCCACCAGGAAGCAGGAAGGAGCAGAACTAACACAGTTAAGGAGGAACTTAATTCTGAAAAGAGATACCCCAATCTTCTGAACTAATTCTAGACTGTAAATCCCTAAAAACTGTTTCCTTGGATGCTTTAAAGGTCTAAAAATGGAATCAGAGAATTACTGTCAAAAGAAAAATGGCAGTGCTATCAGCAGATAACGATACTCCTTTTCAGAATATGAGCTCAGTTCACAACAGAATTCTAGAGTGAATTATTAAACAGGTGGTGTGTACTGCCATAAAGAGTGAACAGCAGAATAGGCTTCCCCCGAGTCAAGTCATGCAAAATGAACTTATAATTTATGATTGAGTTAGCACATATGGAAGCCAAGAGAAAACACAGCACTTGCATATGATTGTACAGCACATCTAACCAAGTTCTTCACCTAAGAGTTTTATGGGTATAATGAGAAAATATGACTTGCATTCACTTTAATCAACAAATGCAAACTAAGCACCTATTACATCCATCAAGGAAGACAGAGTGGCTGTTTTACTTGATGACTTGACAGAGCTTTAGAAGAAAATTTCCAGTGCTGTGTTTTTTAACTTTTGGGGGAACATGTACTTAAGAGTCAAATGAAAGCTAAGAGTCTACACACACACACAAACACACACACACTCGCACACATGCACGCACGCATGCACATACGCAATGTCTTTATCTATAAAATCCTTCATTAAATTTCATATCTTCCCATACCCAACTCCTGGCCCCACATTATATTTCAGATTAAAAGAGAACCCCTTGCTCTGAAGGTCTCATATATTTGGTCCTCACATTTCAATATCATCACCACAGTCTTAAAATGAAGGCAGGGATGCTGGTGTTATGATTAAGGGGCAAGGGTCTGTGTACAAAGAGGCAATTCTGAACAGAGAAGACAATCTCAGGCTTGTGCCTACAAAATTTTACCAAAAGTTTGGGTGAGAAATGCTATGTTCCAGGAATCCAACAACGCTTGCTTCAGGAATAGCATGTCTCTGGATCAAACCACCATCTGTATACCACAGTAATGAAGTGTCATGTTTTGCTTCTTACAGTTGAGTTTTGTTTTTCCTTGCAGTTAAAACAGGGTGCCAAGAAAAAAATCTGACTGATCTTAGTAGCAAGGACAGTTGTGCCTCATCTGATCTTAGGTATCTTTCTAAATTAAAGTTTCTATTAACTATAAAAGCAATTAGTCTAATTTTAGGGCTGGGGATCTAGCTCAGCGGCCTAAGCACCTGCCTGGCAAGTGCAAGGTTGTGAGTTCAATCCCCGGTGCCACAAAAAAAAAAAAAAAAAAGCAATTAGTCTGATTTTTATTTGACATCTTATAGCTCACTCATGTTTGTCATTATAGTATTATTTTTCAGTCCAATCCTAGTTCTACTGTACAACCCTACCATTGCCTGGCTTTCTTCTTAAAGCCCTTTGAACTAATGTTATTGTGCATATTTTCTCTCTTGTAACCTACCTTATATCATCCCTGGAACAAAATAGGTAAAAACTAGAAAATATGCTTAATATATTGGAGAACTTACAAAACCAGAAAGAACAGCTAATATTTAAAAATAGTTTATGGTAAATATTAGGTTCATTTCCACTATCCCTAATAAACCAAAATAGTCTAGACCATGCTGATATTTTGCTTATACTCTTTATTTGACCAAAAATGCCAGTCTTCACATAAAAAGTAACATGCAGGCAATATTCTAAATATTCAAATTTTACTTATCATATCTTTTTCTAAAAGAAAATTTCATTAGAACTATAGCAAAACTAGAAAAATAATTAACATAAATACAGATATCTACCCAATGAAATTAAAATACTTCTAACACATTCATTCAAAGCACCAGTCTTATCTGTAATAAAAGGAAAAAATTACACCATTATCACATATCCGAAGAAAAATAGGGAGATGATATAATTAGTAGACTCAAACTAGAGCATTTTTCAATAGAGAGAGTTATGGAGAAACAGGAAGAGAAAATTTGTCTTCAGTTTTATAGCTACAGAAAACTATTAGTGTTGCCAAATAAAACTTTAAAAGGTTATTCTTCAAAGACTGTTTCCTTCAATTTGGGGCTGTTAATCATCCTTGGAGCTTTTTATATTGCAAGAACACAATATTTAACACATTAACTGCAAAGCAGAATTAGGTTAAATGAGCATTTCCAGAAGACAGTTAATGGTTGCTAATTCTAACAAAGGTTGTGACTTGAATTTATCATGTGAATGACTCAGTAATCCCTAAATTTAAAATCAAGCAGCAAGTGCAGTAAAATCATACCTTTATTTATTCATTTTCTTTTAAATATTCTCCACATTTTTATTTCCACAGAGCAATAATAAGCAAAAATTGTGTCTACCTCTTAAAATTAAAATACCATGTTTGTTTTTCCTTAGAGTGAGAAGATATGACTTAAAAAATAACCAAATTCAAGATAAAATACACTCCTTCCCCACATTGTCAGTTCAGTTCTAAAAACTAGACCTTTAAATCTTAGAGAAATTCATACTCATAACATTTGCAGCTGTGATTTTAGCATTAAGTTCAAATTTCCCTTTCCTTTGTACAAACAGCAGAGCCACAAAATCAGTTGACAGCTAGCATCACTTGGTTCCAGTGTTTTCCAACAAGCTGAATCTCAACAACTAGTCATTGTCAGGAAAGCCAGTCCAGTCTTAACTAAACGTCTTCTTTGGACATGTCTTCTTGTTGTCATCCCCGAAACTCAACACAATATTTGAAAAGTTGAGAATGACAAAAGAGAACAACCTGATCTTTAAGACAGAATTTAACTCATTAAACAAAAGTGTAGGTACAGCTGGTTGATGAAGAACAGAATTATATGATTGGTTAATGAAGAACAGTATTTTGTAAGAGATTTTTGTTCACATAATTCTATGTATATTTCACTTGCTTCTATAATTAAAAAATAAGACAACAGAATTTGATATAAAGACCATACTAGATGTGGAGTCAGAGATGGAGATTCTGCTTTCTGCTCTAAAATCTGAGAGTTTGTTCTGAATGTAAACCATTTAGGGTCATTTAATCTGTATAATATGAAAGCTATAAATGATGTATAATATTCTTTCCTGCTCTTGCACATTATAAGGCTACATTGGTTCCTGAATATCCTATATAATAAGCCTATAAAGAACACCGTCTTCCTAATCATTCTGGGTTGTTGAACACCCTGATAAATCAATGCCCTCGTACAGCATGTACTCTGTTAAAAGCAACACAAGATTTTAATTCTACGCCACTCAGTTTATCTTCCGTCCCCTCTGCGTTTGTGTACTAGCTAAACCAATTCTCTCCTAACCAAACTGTTGCATTTACAAGGCTAGTTTATTTGCCTCCAATTTATAGCCTCTTGCATATCTAGTTAACTACCATATGGTTTGTTCTACTTCAGCTGAGTAATAAAACCTGGCTGAATGAGACATGTTATCTATTTCAGGCAGCACTGAAAGGCACACCTTGAGATAAAATGATGCCAGACAAGGCAGAGATAGCCAATCGCAGCAATAAGGAAGAAAATTACAGAACACCTGGTGGTAGATTATCAAGTCTTTCAATGCAGGACCCAACAATGGCCTCAAATATAAAGCCATCAAAAAGAACCCCTGAGCAAATGTCATTTTTACTTTCTTAGAACCAAACCAGGATAATAATGTCGATCAAGTAGAACAGGTAAAATATCCCTAAGCCTGCAAAGTAGTGTTTATATTGTAAAATTGTTGGCTCAGTGACTCAAACATTATTTAATAAGCATCTATTGTGTGCCTGGTATTGCATCACGGGAATACAGAGATAAGTAAGTCAAGGTCCTATGAGGTACTCACAATTTCATGGGTGAGATCAGTAAACAATTAATTATAACACAATAAACAATGCTATAACAGAGGGAATGCACCAAGAAGGCAGAAAATAAGCTATAAAAAGATAGGAGGGCATTCCAAGGACTAGGACCAGCAAGGGCAGAGTCATGGAATCAGGAAAAGATAGGATCCATTCAGGAATGTGGGAAGATCTTACCTGTGAAAGTTTTAAGGATGTGTAGGAATGGGAGGATAAGAAAGGAGTTCAAAATGTTTATTATATGGAATGAGGAAACTGATTTTGGAAAAGCTATTAGAAATGTCAACAGCTAAGCTGAACCAAAAAATGCAATTTCCTTCCTACTTCAGAAACTCATAAGAGACCTCACCTTAGCTAATGCTGGTAGGGCAGTTTCTTTTGTTAATTGTGGCTTCTCTCCAGGAAGAAATTTTTAACACCTTGGCAATTACCTTCTCTCACTTTTATTAATTTTTGGTTGTGCACCTGGTATTTCCAGGGGTCTCAGAAAAGGTCACTGGGATATTTGAATATATTCTAATATTAGAAGGCTGCCATATGCTGCATGTTCAAACTATAATAGCGATACATGCAGAAATGTGTTTATAAGAAATACAACCAGCAACACAAAAAGAGATCAATGAGCAATGTTTATCATTTTTTGTCTCATGAACATTTCTTACTGAAATCATTTATGTACACCACGATTTTAAACTGCCACTTTCTTTTAATAATATTCTTGAACAAGGTAAAAATGGAGTTAACTCCTTTAAAAAACAGCAGCTAATTTTTAAAACGAAACAATCTTGCATAAGCCCTAATTATCACTTCAGTATTAGTAGACTGGAGCTATATTTGAGATGGAAAAAAATAACATTTTTTGACAAGGTCTCTGGAAGGAGTGAGGAAAGCCACTATTATTTTTAATCAGAATGACTTTAAAATCACAAGCTAAATTCTTAACACAAACATAGAATAAACTGATAAGTAAGTAGGTCAAAAGTTGTTAGCTAAACTAAAGGAGAAAACAAAACTGTGAGAAAGAACTTTTGTCCATTTTTGTATAACGTGATTTTGGTAATCAGGCATTTTCTCAGTTTATGTCAGTCACACTGTATCTTATTGCTTAATACCCTTTCAGGAGAGAATATCATAGGGAAACTCTCCAAAACAAACCACTCTGTCAAATTTAAAATGCCCGTAGACCTTTCCTCTCCTGGTAAACAGAGTCTATGTCCTCATTCGCAGCAAGATGATTTTGTGAGAAATCATGACCACAAGTTTTCAAGAGCTGTGTGAAACAGTGACTCAACAGAGCACCTGACTGGCACTTTATTTTGGGAACAGGCTCCGTGGGCACAGCTGCCGGTCACTGTTACTTTCTCTCTGAAAGTCTCATCCATCCTTACCTCTGAAACTGGGTTACTGCTGTATGCTCAGGATTCTCTTCCTTCCCTAGTTCACTAGTTGTAGCAAGCCTAGTTCTTATCCTGGGTCAAGCAGCCAGAAGAGTTCTTTAAGAAGCTAGGCTGAAACCCCAAATATCTGGCTTCAAAGCACATATCAACCGCAGCCCTGAACTTAATCATCCTAAACAACTCATTGTCTAAATGGTAGATGCAAGAACCTTTGGAAATAAAACTCTAGAGACATCCTCAATAAAAAAAAAATACTAATCGACACTTAAGATTACAAAAGATACAATCAATAAACATATGACAAATGTCCAATTCCTCTTGTCATCAAAGATACAGAAATCATAACTATAGGGTAGTATTTTTCACCTAACATATTTCCAAAAATGGCTAAGGTATAATATTCATGTTGTTGAAAGTGATTCAAGTTTATACTTTTATATATCATCATGGGGTATTACCACAGAGATCAATTAGCAATACAGTATGCACTAAAATTGAAAATACTGACATACACGTATGAAATGTACTCCTAGGAATTTGACCAAAGAAAATAATTAGACGTGAACAAAAACAAGGATATTCATGAAAGCATCATGGATAATACTGAAAGATGGAAAATAAAAGGAAGCCAGCAACAAACAACTGTGGACTTAAATTTTAGTATAACTATTAAAATATCCTTCTTTGGGAATGTTTCACGAACTGCAAACATATAATGTCTTATACTGAAAAATATATAAAATATAGTCCCAATTTTATAAAAAGAGACAAGTACAAATAGGAATTAACAAAACCAAGGCAAGACATTACCAATTTCATTTTTCCCCTGTAAATCCTTTAGTTCCATGAAGGAAATTTCTCTACTTCCATTTCAGCCTATCCCCACCCAAACCTCCTTAGATTGTGTGAGCCAAGAGGAATAGTATAAAATTCCTGGAATCCTAGCCTTCATTCTAAATCCACCATATATAAATATGGTCAGAAATACAGACAAGAAATAGGGAAGGGTCCTGCAGTATTAGTACTACAAATTCACAGCCCACAACCATCAGGATCCAGCACTGACTTGAGTATTCACTACTCTCTAACTTTCAATTTTTAGATTATTCCTACCTCATCGATTAGACTGTGAGATGTCTAAGAGAGTCACTGTGCCTTATCTGGCAAATCTTTATCGTTTCTAGACTTAACGACCATGCTTTTTAGTATATACCCATGTACTCCAAAGGTAGTAACTGCAGTTTTAGAAAGCTATAAACTTGACTTATTGTGCAGCTAAAATGGACTCTTCACCTAATGCCCACTTCCCACATTTTTTTTATCTATGCAAGGTCACTAAGGCAGTAACATTTTAAAAGAAAAAAGCTTGTTTCTTTAAGAAAGTTGACATACAACACTAAGAATGTAATAATTAGATATTTAGGCTAAACAAATTAAACAACAAATTCTACAGTGGTCAAATTATACTAAAACACTCACTACGTAGGTGGGTGTTTTTTTTTAATCTGCTTTGGGAGTCTGTTTTTAATTGATAGAGTTAGACTATTAACATTAAAATAATTATTGATATAGCAAAATTTATAAATTTATATTACAGTGTTACTATCTTCTCTTCATTGCCACTTAATCCTTTTTTTTTTCTTTTTTTTTTTGGCCTTGTACCTTCTGTTTCTAAATTGCCCAGACTGGGCTCAAACTTGCAATTGTAGGCATCAACTACCTGACCCCACTTAATATTTTAATATGATTCAATTTTCTTTATCTTAATATATCAATTATATAATTCTTTTTACTTTTTTCTAATGGTTGCACTTGAGTTAACAATACATTTACAACTGATGTAAGTTCTCTTTCAAATAACACTATACAACTGCACTGGAGTGCGAGCACTTAAAAAAGAGTATTCCTGGCTTCTTCCTACAGTGCTTAGGATACTACTGTCATTTGTTTCATTTAAGGGCAGGCCTTGTTATGAACAGAATACTCTCGACATATTTCAGAATGGTTGCTTTTCTCTTCTTGACAGAGGCAAAAGAGACCTTTCTCTAATTTTCACTGTAAAAGTCTCAAGAGGTAAAATACAAAAGTGCGGGGCCCTTGCAAAAACTGGGCCACACTGAAATTTTTAATTCTCCAACTTGTCCACGTGAACCTCCAACAACTGACCAATTACAGTCCAGCTTTTCCTAACCTTGTGATGATTCCTCTGGAGATTCTGCTTCTAAATTTCTGGGCCAGTAAATTTTGCTTCTAGTATAGCCTGTCTGTCTTTCCAGTTCTGGGGACACTGGATTGCCCTGTGACTTCAATTTTCTGAAGGATCTAAGAAGCCTTGGTGATTTTCAGTTTGTTCAGCTTTTCGCTTATTGTGAAGATAGTAGGGGTACCTTCCAATATCCTTACAGATGAGACCAAAAATCAAAAGTTCCAATTTTTTTTTTTTTTTTTTTTGCTCTTGCCAGGCAGGTCCTATGCCATTGAGCTATATCCCTGGCCCACTACTTTATTATTATTTTTTTCTTCTTCTTTTTTCTTTTTCTTCTTGAAATAAAATGGATTTGGAAAAGTTCCAATTTTTAAATCAGTAATCCTTACCAGCAGTTATTATACAGATCTCCAAAATTTCTATATGGAATTCAAATTATAGTTTGAATATTATCTGCCTCATTTTCAACTGAGGGGGAGGGAAGGACCCATTATAGTTTTCCAAGTCTGAAGGCTCTCATTTTATAGCTTTTAGGAAATCATTCTGTTTTGTAAGTTTTTTAAAAGATTATTGACTAGATCTTTAATTTTGTGTTTATGAAAGTATTAACATTATCCTGGGGCTAAACTTGCTTAACTGAAAAAATTCAATTAAGTAAAGCTCTATGTCCCTGCCAGTAAGGAGGTGGCAAATTATATAAAAGTGCTAGCATTGTAAAATGTGAAACAAAAGGCACTAGCCGCCCTTTGGTTATGCTTAAGAACATAAGCTTTGAAAGCAAAAAGAAGTTTGCTTAAATTTGAACTTTCTCTTTTACCAGCTTTCTTACTTTAAAACCGTTCCTTATTCCCATGTTTTCCATCTATAAAACAAGGACACTAAAACCTACATCAGGTTATTATAATGGTCACTTAAAGTGCTTTGTTCATAAGAACATGGTATAAATAGTACTTTTTGTTGCAATTTTTGCTGTTTTATTTTCATTATTATGCTATAATTCCTTTACCTGCTATTACTACTGAAAATATTTCAGTTATAAAATCTACAACACTCTGTGCAAGGTATATCTTACCTACAGATAGTCTATTTGGACTATTTTACTAATCTTCCTATATCCTGGAAATCAATTTCATAAAAAAAGGTTTTCTATATCATTTTCTTATCTGCTTAAAAAACTTAGTCCTCATCGGGTTGCACATAAAATGTTGTCTTACATATTAAAAGTATGAATCAACAAAGGGAGAAAATAAATGAAAACTTTTAGAGTACAAATTTATTTTCATGCCAAAAGCACTGGGAAAAAACACTATAAATAAAACAGCAGTTAAAATACTCTTTTTTTTTTTTTTTTTTTTTTTTTTGTGGCACTGGGGATTGAACTCACGACCTTGTGCTTGCCAGGCAGGTGCTTAGGCCGCTGAGCTAGATCCCCGGCCCTAATACTTTTTTTTTATAGCAGGAACTGAATTATAGAACTGCCTTTAAAATTCTAGTTAGTACATTTTTTAATTTCAAAAGGCCTAATTCCACTGCTGCAAAAACCAATTCTCAAAACGCATGAAGAATTTTGTAAATTCTTCAAACTGAGAAAATTTAGATTACACCAAAACTTTCAAACTCTTAACCTTAATCCTGTAGCTTTTTATAGTCAACCTATATTCAACTGGATTTGGTAATGATGAATATTTCCTCCGAGTTTTGTCTGTACCAATAAAGCATTTCCAAAATTTGAAATAAAATTCTGAACTGAACAGAACTCTTTCACAATACAAGGCAAAACTCATATGCTTTCCCCCAACTAGTAAGGAAACTGAAATAGATTCTTAAATGAATGACCCAGCTCCTTTTCACAGAAAGTATAGGAAAAAAAAA
>RJWT010044133.1:0-11846 GCA_004365215.1 Cuniculus paca
AGCCTACTTAGTGAAATAATTTTAAAAGGAAACACAATTTATGTAAGTAGATTCGCTTTCATATAATGGAAAGAATTTGAAATTGATTTAGCTGTACTGCTCAGCAGTAGAGAAATAGTTATATAAACTTAAATATACCTATATGATAGCATAATATGCAGCAACTACAATATTTTTAAAGAACCTTTACAAGAACATGAAATTATGCATGTTTTTGTATCAAATGAAACAATTCAGTCTACAGTAAGGACATAAGGCATTCAAGTTTGTGTGTACAAACATAATATACATTCATACACATATACATTCTCATATATGTATATTACACATGTAAAAGCCAACATAAAAATAATGGAAAGTAATTACATCAATTATAATTAGTGCTGCATAATGAAATCCTGAGATTTAGGTTTCCTCGTAAATTATAGCTTTTAAATAATAAGTGTAGTTTAATATTAAAATTTGAGAAATATAAAAGGTATAGGATTCTAAAAGATTTCATAAGTTACTCAGTGTTTTTGTCTGTTAAATTGTTATCTGTGTGTTTATTGGAGGAGAGATGAAGCATCCCAGCCTGCATTCTTTTCAGCTCTTTTCTTCCAAAGCCTGGTTGAAATGAGCTTTCCTTTTTAGCAGCGCATACCACCACTTAGAAATCTTGATCTTATTGGAGCCTGGCAGCCTCACTGGGTAGGGAAGCTTGAGCTGCTACTATGCTGTAGTTCATTGGCGCTAAACAAGCACTTGGAAGTTTCTGGTACACAGGCCTCCTTCCATTGTTAGCAAAAGGGAAGGGGATCAGGAGATCGAGGGAAGGTAAAGAGAGGAAAGGGGAAGAGGAATAAAAAGGATTTCAGGTGTGTTATGTGCTTGTGCCAACTGCTAGGTGAATGTGATCCTTCTGTGTTGGAAACATATTAATAAAAATTTAAAAAGCAAAGAGTAAAACTTGACAGATTTTTTTGTTTTTGTTGTGGTTATTATATAAGAGAGTTTCAGTACTATTGTTCTAGATTAAGAATATTTTCCTCCTAGCTACTTAAAAATATTTTTAAATATATTATTTTACCTGAAGATATTAAAGGAGTGAGAATTTAAGCAATGTGAGAAAAATCACAACTAGATAACAATTTTACAGAATTTTTTTTAGAAATTAGAATGAGAGCACTTTTTTTGCTGAATTTATGCTGACTTTAACAACATATAAAATGTTCTCATATATATATATACATGTATATACACATATATATATGCGTGATGTGTAGGAAGGTAGATTTGGGAGATAGACTGTGATTATTTCCTGACGCTATCTCTTACAATGTTAAGCTCATTTCTTAACCACTGTGCTTCAGATTCTTCATGTGTGAAAGCTAAATAATGATGGAAAACAGAAGACATGCATGTACTACACAGACACTGGTGCAGTTTAAAGTTATTAAACAAAAGAGACTTAAAACTCAAACTATTTCTGGAGATAGAGTCACTTTATAAATGATTGAAGTTTCATTTCAATAGAAAGATAGAACAGTTTTAAATCTAAATGTCCCTAATAACCTAACCTCAAAATATATTAAGGAAGAATTAACAGGACAACAAGGTGAAATAAGCAAATTCACAATAGCAACTGTATCAAATCACTTCTCTTATTGGTTCATGAAATAAAATGGGAGGAAAGATTTAGAGTTCAAAGACAGTGTTAAGAAATGACCTTAGTAGGATGTGAAGATGTATGTGGAGGGAGAGGTAGAGAGATCGCAAGTTTGAGCCCACCCTGGGCAACTTATACACTTGGAAAGACCCTGTCTCAAAATAAAAAAAATAAAAAAAGCTGAAAATGTAGCTTGGTGTAGAGGCTGTGAGTTCAGTCTCCAGTACCACACACAAACACACGCACACACACACACATACACACACACACACAGATAGGAACCTTGAGCTTGATAATTGCAGAACTTTGCTTGTTACTGTAAAACTGACACTTTTTTCTAGAACACATGGAACAGTTAGAAAAGTTGACCATACTCTAAGTCAGTAAAAAAGTTTTAAGACCGTATCAATCATGTTCAAGGTTTTGAAATAATACCATAAAACAGTCAAGATGGAAGTGAATAACAAAAATTCATCTATAAATAAAATGTCACACTTAAGAAGAAATCACAAGGGCACTTAGAAATGTCTTACATAGAACACAAATATAATAATTGTAGAATGCATATATGAAGTATTTGCTAGGAAATTTATGACCTAAGTAAATATTATAGGAAAACAAAGAAAGAGTAAAAATTTACAGGCCAATAATTTATCTCAAGAACTTACATTTCACTGTATAGAAATATCAAGAGTTAGAGGTTAAAAAAAATGCTGATTACCATGATCTGATCATTATATATTATATATATATGCATTGAATTATCGTACTATTCCCCATAAAGACATACAAATATTATGTTTCAATTAAAAAGTTACAAGAAAGAACAATAAAAATTCAAAATAATAAAAGAAAAATTTTAAAAATAAAATTATCAATGTGGGAAAAAGCTACACAACAGAGAAAACTAAGAATGATAAAATTTATAGTTGAAAAGATGAAATTTTCTGAACATTTAATGAGGTTGTGTGAAATTTACTGAAAAAGAAATGGATAACCTGAATAATTTCAAAATCATTTTACCAATATACAAATATTGCCCTATAAGGCTGACGATGTAGCTCACTGGCGGGCTTACCCAACCTGTACAAGGCTTTGGATTCAATCCCCAGTACCACCAAGGAACATAAAATTTCCTCCAAAGTAAACTTCAAATCCAGATAACTTTATGAAGAGCTGCAGGGAAGAATTAAGTTTAATCTTTCATAAGTTTTTTCACAAAATATTAGAGATAACAGTCCCACTCATTGTATAATGATCATGAAATCTTGGTATCAAATCTTACATAAATAATAATATTTACAGGACAATTTTCTCATGATTATATATGGGAAAAATTCACAGCAAAATTACATGCATAACCTAGTGAGACACTGTCTCTTTTGAAATATCAATTTTAGTTGAACAAGACTCAAGTGTAATAGGCAAAACAATAAATCTTCAAAGAAAGTCTCAGAGAAAAAGGTGAAAGCAGGACTTGGAGTAAGGAGAGATTTCTTAAGCCAGAAAAGCACATGTGCTACACTATTTTTTGTTTTTTTTAAGATGTGACAAGACAGGAAAATATAAAGTGACAGAGTAAATGATCAAACATCAAGGTGATATCAGGAATACATTTTTTGAAGATACATATCAATTGAAATATTCAGACAATTCAGAAGAAAAATGAAGAGGTGATGATATTATGAAATGG
Organism: Cuniculus paca; assembly: GCA_004365215.1. NCBI lineage: Eukaryota > Metazoa > Chordata > Mammalia > Rodentia > Cuniculidae > Cuniculus > Cuniculus paca. The sequence goes on from RJWT010044133.1 coordinate 3,342, forward strand.
AAAGAAACTGCTCAAAAGGAAAGAACAATTGGAATGGGGAAAGGAGAAAAGAAGGAAAGGGAAAAATACACACACACACACACACACACACACACACACACACACGATAGCTAAGATACTGTACTGCTCATTCTATTAGCTCATTGAAAGGAACAGTTAGTGCTTATATTGTTTGATTAATGTTGCATGACTATATCTATTAATCTGAGCAACTATTTTGAAGACAACGTATGAAATAGAATAACCTTTGCTAGTTTCCTATCATCTTGTTTTGAAATTCTGTATCACTTTTTCTGAATTTTTTTACTCTTTAAAATGAAGAAAAACGACCACCCACAAGGAAAAGAAAAGAAAAATAAAGAAATGCAAGTGACCAATAAATCTAAATGTCCATTAATACAAGTACTTAATTGTGGTAGTAGTACAAAAAGTACAGATAAAATCTTAATGAGATTCCACTATGTGCACCTCAGAATGGGTAAAATATTTAACAGAACGGTAGTGGTGCTTATCGTGATTTGAAACAATCACTTTTGAATGTGATATCTAGTGATGTTTCTCAAGTAACAGCAATTCTTATAAATTTTATAGAGAAATATGCACATATATGTAATAGGAGATGTATACAAGAATTACACAGGAAAAATATCTGCAATTTGCCAAATAACTGGAAACAATTGCCATTTACAAGATGGAAAATTATAGAACAGTCGTACAATAAAAAGTGAGGAAGATGGAAGAATTTTAGTGCTCTACTGAATGTTCACAGAAAAAAAAAATCCAGGTGTATCAAAATGAAATCAGGATGACACCAGGCATATTAAATTATATTAGTGCATTGGATGGATTAATGCAAGAATGCATTGTAGCTGGTAAAATTGTAAGGACAAGCAAGGAAGTCGCATTACAAACATTTTGGAGTTTGATCTCTCGCTTGAGGACTGAGTTTAGCTGGGATTAAAGGTTCAGAGGTGGAAATTTGGATCAGGAGGCATTTGTGACCCAAGAGAAAGTGCCAGTCACGTCCTGTATGGCAGCTATATGAGTACTGTTTATTACATTTGTAAAACTACATATTTTATACCTATATTCATCATAAATAACAAACGGTTTTAGATTTTATTCATTTAATTAGTGTTATATATTTTATTTATTTATTTATTTATTTATTTATTTATTTATTTATTATTTTTTAGGGACAGGGTATTTCTGTGTAGTTCAGGCTGTCATTGAACTCACTATGTAACCCAGGCTGGCCTTGAACTCATGGCAATCCTCCTGCCTCAGCTACCTGAGTGGTGGGACTGCAGGTGTGTGTCACCATGCCCAGCCATCATTAGCATTATATTTTAGAAAGAAGAAATATGTTGCAAGTATTAAACTAATAAACTAAACTAATATATTGTTCAAAATAAGAGAAAACATTTAAGATGCAGCACTTGTAAAGATTTTCCTACCTTGGAGTCAAAAAATAACAAAATAGTAAAATAAGTATTCTTTTCAATATTTATTTGCAAATAAAGGTCATAAAGGACATCAGGCATTACCATTAGACTAAAAAGATATAAAATAATTTGAGGACTATAAAATTATGTGTATTTTATTTATATACATTTTGATACCTTTTCTGCGTTAACATATTCTTCCAACCGTCAGAAATACAAAAAGTTCGATTGAACACCAGATTATATGAGTTTTTTATAAACAGCACAGCAAAACCATAGTTGTTACAAATATGAGATTTTATGGAAGTTGAGAACAGTGGTTAGTTTTACTGTTGGTGGCAATTACTTTTAGTTTGCTTATCTCCTTCTGAGTTAACATTCTTTCAAAATGTCACTGCATTTATAGTTATTTGCTTTACCCATTTAGCCAGTTAATAATTTGTGATCCTAAGTGGTTGTTATTTCTACATGCTTTTTGGTCACCTTCCTCTTTTACTTGCAAATAACTAAGCTCTTTGCTTTAACTATTTATCAAATCCAATCATTGTTGTTTCCCTCAGTCACCTTAATCTAGAAAGTAAAATGCTTTATTGCTGCAAAAAGTAAAAATAATCCCAATATACTATAAATTGTCAAGTGAGTCCTGTATAATTAAAGATTATCCTGCAATATACAATTTTTAAGGCATTTATTCCGACAGGGTTCAATGGCCTTTGAGAATGAGCCACTTTGTTGACAAATTTGTCATGTAAATTGTGTAACATTAATGAGAACTCTGAACAGCATACTCTTACATTTTAATATGGGTGGCAGTAAAAAAAACAAAAAAAAAAGAACACCAAAACAAAATACTGAATATGATTGAAGTTGATTTTAAAAAGGTCTGCCACCTGTAGATAAAAATGTGCATTACGCTGAGCACATAGTAATTAACAAGATTGAAAGACCATGGACAAATCCAATGACCCTCTGAAATCAAAACCTTGGTTATTATTTAGAAAAAAAGTAAAGAAAAAAGAAAGTACCAATTTTATTTGTATAGATACAAGTTTCTGATTCTACACACTTTGTAGCTAACTGTCCTACTGTACACCCTCATCCACATTTCTTTTGGTAACATGATATAATTTTTTTTAAGTATGTGAGTTGCCAAAGTGAGCATAACATGATAGAATTGATTCCTGAAAGTTCAGTCTTTGCACTTGAATCTTTCATGTATTATGTAGTAACTCATTATGGGATTGCACACATTCTGAATGGAATAAAATTCTTATTCTATTTTTGTCACTGTCTTTCAGAATTTTTATTAACCATTGCAGGTCATTCTCTATTGTGTATGTAATTTTCTTGGATAACTGTATTTTTTGGGTATATCCTTAGCTGACTCTTATCAAGTTAAAACATTACTCATAAAAGTATTACACAAAGCATACTAAAAGAATGTTTAAATCTGATGGCACCTTACCTGTATATTTTTTCTCTACACAAAATTATTTGTTTAAATGCTTGATTATACTTGTCTACATACTTTGCATACAAATATTCAATATCCAATTGAATAGGTTAACATAAAATTATTAGCTTTATTTTCTGGGTGTTTCAAGTGTGTGCACATAAAATTCACTGGGGGTGTTTTATCACTACAATCTGAATAGCAGCATTAATTTCAAAATGTGTATCAATTTAAATAACATAATACAGTCATGGCTAAGATGATCCATTGTACTGATCTTAAAACTAGATATTGCCACTTGAGAAATCAATGTTAAGGCACTTGAAGCAATCCAAAAGCACTAACTATCCCACCAGAAAATAATGGTCTATGTATATTCCTTTGACTGTGGATTATAACTTCTTCATTGATAAACAATTCTGACTTAGAATCACTCAAAAGTTATGGGAATAGTCATTTTTGAAAAGATGACAGAGTGACTTTTAATAGCTTAATAATTACTGATTAAACATTGTGAACATTGTGCCCTTGTTCTGCAATTATTTGTAAGCAAGAAAAATTGTTCTTCAAATAAAATAATACATGAACTAATGACCAGGAATCTTTAAGATGCTGTATGTGAGCAAGCAATTGCTTGTTTCTGTATCTTTCTTTAGAACAATAAAGAAAAAAGATACAATTCTCCCAATAATAAATCAATTTTAGAAAAGACTTTAAAGCCAATTTATTTCTATAGTACTTTCTGCAGAGTTAGAATTCTCAGTGAAAGATGTTTTGCCCACAGTGGCATTCTGTAAGTGAACATATATTTTACATAATAACTAAGTGACATTGAAATACTACTGAAATTCTTTATAAAATGTAATAATTATTTCTTAATATTTAAGCAATTGTGATTCATGTTTGTTGTGGTTGTTGAGGGATATCCCTATCCATGTATCTTTTAGATTACTTGTAAAAAATACCCAATCTATGTTTCATAGTATGTCGCTGGTGTTTTAATGTGATGTGATATAATATAAACATATTTGGTCTGTAATTAGCAGATTTAACTCTTCTGTTAGCGTGACGAATTTTCTTTAGTACATGTAACATTTTAGGTACTTTACATCTATGTGAAAAGAAATGTTCCAAGATAATTTTCTAAGTACTTAGAAGAAAGTTTATTGGCAATGTAAATTTTAGAAAGATTAAATATTTAAATTGTTAACAAAAGAAACTATAGAAGTATTATGAAATAGCATAGATGAATAAAAGTCATATGTAGATTGGAAGTTCTTTGCAAGCATTACACCAAAGTCAATGATTACAAAAGAAAAATTCCGGTAGACTTGATGACATGAATGTAAAAGCTCTTTTGCATCTTCAGTGTTAAAACTGACAGATGAATGAGGAGCTCGGAATTAAATCCACAGTATATCAGGCTGAAGTTTATAAATCACCATTTTTGTTAAAACTGTTCAACTGTCTGCAATTTTATATGCTCGACACACACAACTATAATGGTTTAAACTGCTTACAGATTAACAATAAAGAAATAATATAAATATTCAATTAATAAGAGAAAATCAAATAAGTAAAAAACTTATAAGATGTTTGATTTTTATGAGTAACCAAGTAATGCAGATTGAGCATGAGATCATAGTTCATTTAGCAAATTGGCAAAGATTGAAAATGGCACAATTAATGATGCTGAAAAGATTGCATTGAGATTGGGCCTCTCACTTATTACAGTCAGTAGTGTCAATTGTATCGCTGTACTGGTCTTTTCTGAGAAATCTGCCCAACATGTGTAAAATAAATAAATATTTCTGTGGATATTTATATAGCATATGAATCTTTATTAACATTTAATAAATATTAAATTTCTATAAATAAAATTACATATTTTAAATATAAGACATGATTAAAAAATAGAGCGAATGTTTAAATTTTTTTAAAAATTTATTGCAGTAAAAGACATATTGCCAAGAATAAAGGGAAAAGTGTGTTTGAAGTAAAGCAGGGTTTTGTTTTGTTTTTTTGAGGATATTTTATTTTTAGGTGGCTTAGTGACAGTGTCTTTTACTGTAACAATTTTTTAATTTTTTTTATTTTTTAGGGAATAAAACCAAACAAAATGAAACAGAGTAAAGCCAATGAAAACAAAACAGTGAAAGTGATATAGGACTTCAAAACAAGATAATAGGAAATCAATAATGGCTGCCATAATGCTTCTTGTTATCTTCAAAATAGTTGTCTGAAATAATTTTTTGAATGTTTACCATAGTTTTTGATCTTACCTGATAACTCCAATATTAAATGTTCAGTTCAGTATTACATAAATATTTAACAAACACTAATATATAATTCACATTATATTTATTTATGTAACTGTAGGATATAGTGTTTACAAACATCATTTAAAATAATGTAATGCTATGAAAAATCAAAGCCTGAATCAGTAAACATTCTAGAAGCATTTGTTGAATTCTATGCATGCATGTGTGTGCACACACTCACTCGTGCATACATGCATATCATTTATAGAATAAAAACACTGAAAAATACTACAAGGCTTTACCTGGACTGTGTCATTATAGCTCATTTAAAAACTTTTTCTTTTTTTAAATCTATGTTGTTGCTACCTTTCTTAGTGAACATATATTACTTTCATCTTAAGAAAAACATTACTTTTTAAACATCAAATTATCAATGTAGCAATCTTCAGTTTTTCCATTGAGAGCATTTTCTACATACATGGATAACAGTATAAACATGCTTAAATTATTTTTCCTAATGGGGAAACTCTAGATGAACAAAAAGTTTTTTGAAATTTTCAATCTATTTGAAATGAAGTCAGCATGGCAAGTTAATATGCTATAACACTTCCACTACATATATCCAGGATTTGCACAGAAAATCTTGGTGGTAAATTGGAGATGTACTGCTTCCAGAAGCTGCTCTGCCTCTGTTAATTTGTCTAGAGTTGATCTGTATTTGGCAGTTGGATAATATTTCATGTATGTATTAGTTACTTTCCCTGGGACAGAGTACATGACAGCTACAATTTAAAGAAGAGGCTTGTTTTGGCTCATGATTCAGAGGGTTCAGTCCAAGTTTGGTTGGCTTCAAGGCAAAAATGACATGGCAGAAGGCCATAGTAAAGGAAAGGGTCTCAAACCATGGTAACCAGGAAGCAGAGAGAGAAAAGGAAAGAGCTGGGGACAAGAACACACCTTTCTAGATCATACTTACATTGACTCAACTCTTGATGAGACCCCACCTCCTAACAGCACTTCCAGCCGTGAACTCATCAGCGGATTAATGGATTAATACTCATAAAAACCTAGTAGAACCAAATGTGTTGGTTGATCCTTAAAACAGATCCTTAGAAAAGGAAATATGAAGGGAGCAGGGATGTAGCTCAATGATAGAGTATTATTACCAGGAATAATATCTTGGGTTCAATCCCCAGTACTGCTAAAAGAGAAAAAATGAAAAAAAAATTTATAAAGAAGAAAAAGGAGAAAATATGAAAATGTCCGTTTAATACCATAGAATACAGAAGCATAAGGTAAAATGTATTTTTGAGTTGGGTAGATGCAAAACAAATTTTTACCATTTAAATAACATTTTTTGTATTAGTTTTATTTATCCTTTGGGATCTCCCTTTTTGCCTTAAGAGTACTGTTATTTAAAAGTAAGAACCACTTATGTCAGAATACCTACATTTCATTAAAAACCAGGCCTTAAGACTATTTGTGAGGCAGAAATAATCCAACTACTATTTCTGGTGTAAAAAGTTTTTGGAATAACATCATTTGCCCAGAAGCTTTTTTCCAGCCCAATAATTCTTGGAATTATGATCTAAAATTTAAAGAAGACTAGGGCTGTGTAGCGACTAGAAAATGCAAGTGTGCAGGAACGTAATCAGGCTAAAACATGAGTTAAAATTTCTTAGAGAAAGTCTCCCTTGAAATAGTAGTCCTAAATAAAAGAAATAGTGCATATATAAATATTCTGCAAGTTTGTGTTTGTTAAATATATGCTGATTAGTTACACAGCAGCCTCCAATATCTTCATTATTTGATGTTTCTAATCTGCTTTCTTCATTTTAACCATGTGGTGTGATTCTGCATTAATAAATTACTCAAAATGTATGGAACAAAATTCAACACATTTTGTATTGTTTCAGCTTCTGTTGAGTAATTTCTTAATGATGTATGTTGGAGACAGTATGCAATGCCCTTTTAGTCAGTGGATGGCAACCCTGTTTTGTGTGTGCCCATCACCTGTCTGCTCCAGTGTTTTTTCAGAAGTTGTGCTGAGAGAGTCGGATGGAGAAGGCTATAGATTCATTTCTGTATACTTCGGTTAATGGTTCAAGCATCTTAGCTTAAGAACTGTTGAAAGTCTTGAGGTGTGAGTGGAGGTGGGGATGGTAGAAATGCATCAGTCCCTCCAGTGAAAGGCAGAAAGCAAAGGTTAATGGTTCACTTCTGAGTCCTCTGAATGCAGAAAGTGCCCCTGTTAGGCACACCAGTTGTCTCAAGGTGGGATTTGCTTGCTACTAGTATAATCTCAGACTTTTGGTCTAATATTTGGTCATGTTGAGTACCTGAATTCTTCTTTCAGGGACAGTACATCTTAAATTTATTACCCCACAATTATAGGAGAACGTTGGTCATGAAAAGCAATATTTAAGGGTGGTATTTATAAGGGTATGTAGGTATTTTTTTGAGGTGTTTTGAAATCTCTCCCTAAACTAAAGCAGAGATGCAAAATGTGTATCTCCAAATGTCTTCCAAAGACCCCAAGAAGTTGTTTCTAAGGCCCACACTTTAGTGTGGTGTCATTTTCCTTGATTGAAGGCTATTGCAAGTAATAGTCTCATAAAACTCAAATTGCTTCCTGAGAATTGTGTTTCAGAAATGTTTCATAGCAAACCTGTGATTTGGAGTCTAGAGCAGGTGACCCCAACCCTCATTAAGAATGGTGGGACAATAGAAGGTGAGTGGGAGAAAAGCAAGCTAAGCTTCATCTGCTTTTATAACTGCTGCACATTGCTTACAATTGCCACCTGTTCTCAGCCTACTTTCAGATCAGTGGTGGCATTAGATTCTCATAGGAGTCGAACTCTACTCTGAGCTGTACCTGTGAGGGATCTAGTTTGCACACGCCTCATGAAAATCTATTTCCTGATTATCTGACAAGAAGCTGAGGTGATGATGCTAGCTGGAGAGAGGCAGTAAATACAGATTAACATTAACAGAGAGGTTTGACTGCACAATACTTGTGTTGTATTTGAATCGAACCAAACCACCCCTAACCCCATCTGTGGAAAAATTGTCCTTCACTGAACCAGTCTCTGGTGCCAAAAAGTTGGGGATCACTGTTCTAGAGTACTCACTGGGAGAAATTCCTGACTCCTCTTACTAGATACACTATCCCTGAGTAGTTGATCTATTTTCATCTACTCATGCATGTAAATTGCATAACTATCAGTATTCTTTTTGTCACTCATTACTAAAATGCTTTTACTGAATGAGACGTCTCTATAGCCAAAGATAAAAGACATTTATGGGATATGTTTACTGCAATATATATTCTCCTCATTTGTGTTTC
>RJWT010044134.1:0-11847 GCA_004365215.1 Cuniculus paca
CAAACGCCTGGTCTCTATGGAGACTGCTGCCCGTTGTCAGGCATTGTGGGTGGTGGGTCGGGTGTGGGAAGGATAGCCCGGTGTGGCACAGAGTGAGCTGTGTAGCAGGTGCCCCCTGCCATTCCTGAGTGCTCAGACCCTATAGGGCAGCAACGGTCATTGTATGAACAGGAGTAGAACTCATCTTTGAGACTAGCAGACTGTCAGATGCCTGGCTCCTGCCACTCCTCCCTGGGCCCCCTTAAAATTAGTGACTTAATAGTTTTGAGGCAAACAAGGAGATCAACTAGAGACTGGGAAACAGAGGGCCCCAAAATTGTTTTAAGGACAAAGGAAAATAACTCTTTGATCAGACCAGAATTTGATTGGATTAAAAAAGTGTATTGGATTTCCAATACGAAATAACATGAATTTTTTTTTTAAAAGCCATAGAGTTTACAGCATCAACTACAGAAAAGGCCAAACAAGTGTGTACAGAACCCAGTCCCAGCAGTCCTCCGGGCCCCTCCAGCAGGCAACACGGCAACAGACACATTTGTTCCACATCACCCGAAGGGAGCTGCTGAGCAACAGCTCAACTAGGACACGACGAGACACGCAATGGTTTAGTTTCAAAAATCACAGAAAAATGTAAGAAAATGTATTAAACCGTGAAAAGGTGCAATACAGAATAGCTTTCCTTTTTCTTAATTTTAAAAAATTCCCCACTTGGAGCACTTCTTTTATTTAAAAATAGGTCCCTCCCCCACCCCACCCCAATTCTGTGGCAGTATCCAGGTACAGAGGCCCTGAGGTAACAGAAGTGTCAGGGTTCATGGGAGGGAATGTCCCAAATACCGAGCATGTTCTTTGGGCAAAAGGTAAGAAGGTTTCTGGGGAAATCTAGCCCTCCTGATGGTCAGGGTGCTTTGACTGCTCTTTTCAGGATCAGATGATACGCACTGGTTTTCCAGAACCCTGCCTGGCACCATGATGCAATCAGCTAGTGTGGCAGTGGTTCTAGCACTGCACTTTACATTGTCTCCCTAAATAGTAAATGCAAAATTCCTCCCGTATAAAAGCAAATGTGTGATAAGATGAGATGGGAGAAATGACCCATGTTCAAAGGTAAGTGGCCAGCTTGTGGCCTGCGGGGGACCTGTGAGGCCTGAGAGATGGGACATGTGGGTGGGGATACCTGCTGGTGGCAACAGCAGTCTCGTTGGCTAAGAACCCAGGCCCATTTACCTCTTCACTGTTCCCACGCTATCTCCTGGGGAGAAGGCGAAGACACTTGAGGGTCAGTCCTGTACTTTTCAATATACTGTCTTAATATTAAAAATAAAATAATCACACATCTTAGCTCCTTACCTTTTCAGGAAAAAGACCACAAGAATTCTGCCAAGGCAAGAGCTTCTGTGTGTGGCGAGCCCTCATCATACCTCATACTTCTTGCCGCCTCACTCTACCTGGGGTTTGGCCGAGCTGCTAGCATGGAGGGGCAGCTGCCTCTGTTGGCCCTCCACTGCTTGTCTCCTGCCACTTGAAGAGCTCTGTATAGAAAGATGTGGGGAACCCTATGGGTGCTCTAGCCCTGCCTTGCCTTGCCTCGTCCTTCGTATGCTTTTTCTGATGGGCTCTGCAATGTGGAAGTGAGAGCCAGCCTGGCTGAGCACAGGCACTGGAGAAGAAAACAAAGCTCCCACCTCCCCAAAGGCAGCCACTGCTAACAGCAGCAAGAGAATGTGCCTTCTGACTTCCAGGATGGAGCCAGGCTCCTGCTCTACTCAGCATCCTCCCGTAACTACAAACAGCCCCAGGGTCCTCAGCACAGACATCCCCATCAGGATAGGACCAAGACCTCAGGGGCTACATCTTCAAACCCACCTATTGCGCAGAAGAAATTTTAACCAGATTCAAATGAAACTCCAGTCGCAATGTAGTGACAGTAAGATGGACATGCCAGGAAAGGACAATAAAGATGCTTCCATTCTCTGAAGGCTTCTGGAAGAAAGTACAATGACTGAAACATTCACAGCACCTCAGCAGCCCCTCCATTTCCTTTTCCCAACCCCCAATCCCACCCCAATACTGAATCTGCACAGAAAGCAACAAGCCTTTTCAATGTTACATTTCATTCAAATAGATCTGTAATCTCACAGTGATGAGAGGAGAAAGTCAGGCCTTTAATAATTATAATAAAAAAATAATAAAAAAGTTTACAAACAGCAATGCAACATTTCCTCCCCCTCAAAGTGATGGATTAACAACAGCTGGTAGAGGATGCAACATCTCAGAATTAAAACATAAAAACAAAACCAAAAACAAGTCAACCCCTGGAACAACCCACACTGTCAATCACTTTCCATATGCAACTGAAACAAGCAGCCAAATGTCAACCACTTGTGGAGAACACGACGGACTTCCTTGGTTTTTGATAGTGTTTTTTTTGTTTGTTTTGTTTTGTTTTAAGGTAAAATAAAATAGGACACAAATAAAATTGTACATAAATGCCAATGTCTACACTCCATAAAAGTGATGCAGCCGCAGCACGGACACAGCCTGACCACAAAGTGAAATGCAGGTTGCACTTCTCGCCTCTTTCCTGGACACAGAATTTTGGCCCATGGTGCCCAGTCCCGCGGGGTATCAGCAGGCAAAGGGATGCTGCCTCGATGCAGGCATCTTCCAGGCTGACCAGGAGAAGGCCGGTGGCTGTGCCTGGAGCCAGCCCCATGAAGAGGTGCTGGCTGGTTTGCTGGCTCACTGTGTTCTCAAGTGCTGTTCTCTCATACTCTGTACAATTCCTTGCTTTCAAGGCTAAGTTCCAAGACTTCTAGGCTCAGGCTTGGAGCTGGGTCTTGGTGAAGGTCGTCATGCAGTTGTGATGGCATTTAGGTCCTTCATTAGTCCTTCCAGGTGGGCCATCTCTTTGGTCAGCTCATCTGGTTCATAACTCTGTGGACAGGAGAACACTGTTACCAGGCCTGACCTGTGAAGCTGTCGAGGAAGGAAAGCCAGAGAGGGTCAGAGCCTCAAGTGGCCAGTGGGAACCCTGCTCTGAAAGAATGGTCTAGTGAGATGCAGGCTGGCACAGAAGAGTCACAGGCAGCAGATGACCCCAAGGGTACTGAGATGCCATTTTATGACATGCAAAATGCCTTTCCTCCCAGCACTCCTCAGGTCACAAGGATCTCACAAGCTAGAGGTCTAATTACTTGTCTCTTCAAGGTCTCTGCCACAGTCAAGAGTTAGTATGCCTTTGTATCTCTGGCCCCAAGTTTTCCTCTTAGAGAATCTTGTACCTAGAAATGCAGAGGCTGACATATTTATGGGGAGTTGAGAGTGAAAGATCAGGGCGACGCCAGGAAAGTTTGTTTATAGAGAGTGACTTCTCAAGTACCTTCTCGTCCAGTATCCTACTTAGAAAAACATACACAGCAGAGCTGAGGAGTGGAAGAACATGCACATGGTTCAAAGTAGGAAGAAAGGACCAGAAAGAAGGGAAGGAACCGAGAGGAAGCTGGGCTGATGTGATAAGCTAACTGAGGGCATACCAGAGTAGGTAGAGGAGAGAATCCTTCAGAATGTTTCTGGCTCAGAACACACGCTCAAAACATATCTGCTGCACAAAGGGCTGAATCCGCCTCACTCTCTGGGTGCTGAATAAACTATCAGCTCAATCAGCATGCTCCCAGGCCCCAGGACACATGTCTACATCCTAGTCGGCCTGGGCCTCATGAACTTACACTCTCGGAGTCTTCTAGCATCCTCGTGGTCTCCTGCACTTCAGGGGCACTGGGAACAACCACTGGCATAGGAGGCCGGCTCCTTCCTAAAGTCCCGATGGAGGCTGTCTTCACTGAGTGAAGGTGATGGTTCAGAGCTGAGGCAGAAACGGTATGTCAGGTGGTGGCGAAGGCTGCAGCTCAGACCTTAGGAAGGTACCCAAGGTCCAAAGGCTGCATCAGGGTAAAGGATGCGCACAGGCCCAGTGCAGGGATCATGCTCTGAAATGTTATGGGAACAAGAGGGAAGAAGGGCAGCAGTGCTGCATTCATGAAGGCAGAAAAAATAGTCTGCTGGCTTCAGAAAACTGACAACCCAGCCCAGTGGTTCTCGAAGTATGGTGGTCCACGGACTCCTGTGGAATGTCTGGGAAGTCAAGACTCTCCTCACAGTACCACTAAGACAGCATTTGTTACCTCTGCACCACAGGTACGAAAGCAACAGAAGGCAAAACTGCTTAGAGCCACAACACAAATTAAGGCAGAGGCACCAGACTGAGAGGCATTTGCAGTTACAAAGCCAGTCTCACTTAGGATCCCTTTAATTAATAACAATTCTTCGATTTATTACAGATTGAGCTTTGATTTCACATCTTTAACTACTACATGTGACAAAATGGAAAGAATGCAGGAAATACTTTTGCTGTGCATCAAGCATGATGCTATTTTAAAGGGACTGGTGACAGACGGACTGTGAGTTGAACTGTGGCTCTTGTTATGGAACACTTACTTCAAAGACCAAGAAATGGGCCCTTAGGACATTTTCTGAAAATGAAGTGAGCCTACCAATTCAAGGGAAATAACTGTGTTTCTTGTCAAAGATAAAATTCAGGTTTTTTTAATAGCTGAGTAATATTCCATTTTATAAAACTGTTTGATCATTTTTTATGCCTAGATCTTGTAACCTGAACAACTACTTCAAAGATAACAATATGAAATGTATTAACTAGTGGTGATTTCTTACTGTTTTTTTTTTTTAATTCTGTATTATTTCTATCCTCTTTTCTGTTTTGCTTTCTAAAATAAAAAAAAAATTCAGGTTTTAACTGAAAATCATAATCTGAAAAACTTGAACACCCTGGGCTTGACAGATTAATAATTACACCCTCTTTGGTGATTTTAATGAATGTGTTTTTGGACACTGACTAATGAAATGTATCAATATTTGAAGGACTTGCATAAGTTAGTGAACCAACATGTTCCAAATGACCAATGTGTGGTATATTTCAGTGTGATACATTCAAAAGGCAAGACAGAACAAAGAATTCTAATGAAACAGACTAGGAGGAGTTCATGGATATGGCTTCAGATTCCATACTACCAATAAAACTTTAGGAAATGACAACTTGTTGAGTTTTACTATAGTAACAACAGCAACAAAAAGAACATCTACAAATATCCCAAAAGGTTATAAAAATACTCTTCCTTTTGCCAACTATGTATCTGGGAGGCCAGATTTTCTTCTTGTATTTCAACCAAAACAACATATTGCCAACAGCCTGAATGCAGAAGTAGATATGAGAAGAATCCAGCTGTCTTCTATTAAGCCAGACTTTAATGAGGTTTGGGAAAATATAACACTCTTCTCACTGTATTTTTTAAAAAATAATTATTTGTGATAAAATATGCTACTTATCTTATATGACATATTACTGTTATTTTTAAACTAATGACATTCGTTTGTTTTTTGGTTCTTGAGGCAGGGTTTTGCTATGTAGTGCAGGCTGGCCTTGAACTCACAGTCATCCTCCTGTTTCAGCCCCCCAAGTGCTGGGATTACAGGCATGCACCAGCATGCCCGGCCTAATGAAATATTTTTAAAGTTCCTCAGTTTTACTTTTAATATGGTAAATGTTGACAGACATAACCCATGTGAAGAAAAGCTCTTGTGTTCTTAGTAGCTTTTAAGGTACAAAGAGGTCCTGAGATAAAAAAAGTTTGAGCTCTGTAGACTTAGTCTGAAACAAACCGTCACAATACACAATGATGTCCAAGAGTAGGAAAAAAAAAATCATGGCCAGTGGTCCCAAGTGACTTTCCTCCTGCAGGGTTCCTCGCCTGTCCCAAGGTTCCTTCTGGTTTCAAGTCCTGGCCTCCCGGACCCTTCTCTAGCTGTCAGGCATCTTACGGAGTGAGGCGATTCCAGGGGCTGGGCAGACTATGTCTGTTGCCCACACCCGTGCCACTCCATGCTCCTCGAAACATTGACTCCCGGTTTGTATGTACTCCCAAAGGAGGAGAGTCCAAGTAGTTACTGTGTGGGACAGTGATACACTGCTACTCTAAACTGCTGGAAAAGAGTGGAGGACATTTGCTTTGTTATTCTTCAAAGAAGTGCTGTGACTTTTGTCCCAAGTCTAAACCAAAGGGTGCCTCTACCGGTGATGCTGTCCTCACTCACCTTGCTGGGACAGTAACGGTGTGCTTGGCAACGCAGGATCATAGGTTGGGGGTCCTGGGGGCGGGATTGCTGGCACTGCAAAGCTCTTCAGTGGGTGCGAAGGGCGAACGTGGGCGGTAGGAAGACTCTGGCCTGAATCTTCCTCTTGGGAGCTGGCCAAGTAGGAGGAGCTGGTAGCACCTTCAGGATCCTGATGGTCAGTACAGCATGTCTGAGATGAGGAGGCTGGCATGGTGTCAGTGCTGGGGGTATTTCGAACAGATTCTACAGCAAGAAAGCATCAATGTTAGTATTTCTTTTACCATTAAACATAGGCAGAATTCTAGCTATTTCTAGGGATTCCTCAAACCAGTTCAGGAAGCACTTGGGATCAGTGCTTCTCCAAGGGAACAAGGATTATCACCACTACTAACGATAAGAACAGACTAATCTAAGAGTCCCAAACAATTCTCTCAACTAGCCATTTTAATTTTTTCACTTACACAGTAAGTGTTCACAATTTTACAGATTTAAAGTTTTCCTTAGTACTTATTATGGAGTACATATAAAGATTCCTGAGACTACTAAGGTATAAATAAATACAAAAGAAAAACATTTTACTCACTCACTGATAAATCTTAAGAGACCGGCCTTTCATAGGCAGTCAAGTCTGGTTGCCGAGGTTGGCTGAGTACTGACACAGTCAGCTCTGCTGGGAAGGCCTGGGGGATACTGCAGTGGAGGCAAATGTCACAGGTCCTGCATGCCCACTGGGGACTGATTGGCCTCGGCCTCCCTAGAGCAAAAGCCTCACAGTTCGAGAGCACTAGACAGCCAAGCAAGAGGTTTGCCAACAGCTCCAAGATCATGTGAAATGAAGGGCATCTTAGCCCTGATAAAGAAATACATGGAGGTGAGCCTGGAGAAGGGAAGACTTAGGAAGAACTTGGAAACAGCTGCAAACAAATGAAGAAGGGATGGAGCTGTCCTAGCTCTGGAGTCAGACACACCTGTGCTCCTGTCTGGGTACACTAGCTGTGTGAATTTGGCGAAGTCACTGAGTCTCTGAATCTTAATTTCTTCATTCACAAAATGGAAAATAACATATAATCCACTGAAGATTAAATGAGATGCATGAAGTTGGACACAGTGCCTGAATAACTGAAAAGGTTCTTTTCTTTGTAGATTACTAAGCACTTACCATATACCCAGAACTAGCTAACTGCTTTACATTTATCAGGTCATTTAGTCCTCAGAGTAATTCAGAAGGCACTGGCAAGGGAAGTAAGCAAGTTATTCATGGACACAGTTAGAACCAGCAGGGCAGAATATGAATCCTTGTGTGCTGACTCCCATGCCCAGGCTCAGAGATGCCACATGGGTACTGCCTTTCACTGCCTGTCCCTACAGTGCAGGCCAGAAGCAGCACAAAGGCCAGGGGGACTCTCTGAGGAAGATTCTAATGGTGTGAGCAAGGCAGACCCCTATGCCTTGGGACAGAGGCATGTAACAGGCTACACCAGGCAGCCTGAAGGGCTCTTCTAAAGACTCATGGAGTCCTCAGCCTTAAAAGAAATGCTTCATCAGCAATCTACAGAAACCCACCTGCTTCCCTTGTGAGGCAGCAGTGAACTTGTTCCCCTGGGGTTCTAGTCATGAGTGCTATCTCCTTAGCTTAAAGGCCTTAGGTACCAGTGATGGGAGATCAACATGCCCTTCTAAGCAGGTCTGGCTATAACAACCCTCCAGGCCTACGTCACTTCTTACCCTCTAAAGGGCTGTGCTGAGCATGGCACTTAGCTTGCTCAAGCCAGCCATCACCACGGTGAAGCTGCTGCTAGTCACTCTCTGTGTGATCCTGGCCTGAGTGGGCACTGGTTGGGAAGGAAGCAGGGTGGACGACAGAGGAGAGTGGGCTCTAGTCCTGAAAACATCAGGCAGACATGGTGGGTTAGCTCTGAGCACACATGCCTACCCTGGCAGCCCCAGCTGGCTTTAACTACGAGGTGGTAGGAAACGTGAAAAAGGACAATGGAGTCACCTGCATGGGTCAGAGTCCTGGTTGTTGCCACCAACCAGGGCTGCCTTATCCAACACCAGGAGACACCAGGCATGATATCCTCTCTGTGATGGCTCCTCCCTGACACTATAGCGCCACTGGCCTACTCAGATACTAGGCTGTGACTAAAATTTCCACTTTAGCAAGAGGCCTAACTCTTCACTTATTTCTCAAGAATTTAAGACACACAAAGTTCACAGTGGCCAAGAGCTTAGACAAGTGGCAAGTCCTTTTCCTCTGTCAAGTGGTGGTGATGCAATAAGTGCCTCCGGAATGGGGACTGCCTGGCTACCTCGAATTCTGTCCAACCCCATATCCAGCCTTCATATCCTGGGCTGTGTCTGCACTGAGCTCTAGACGTAAGGGCTTTAGAAAATACAAAAGCAGAAGAACCTGGACTACTTCTAGTAACTTTTTGAATCAATCTTTAGTGAATCTATCAGTTTTACTTACTTTTATCCCTTCTGGTCATTAAAGGAAGGAATCCTTTGGTAATAAAAACCATTGCTAGGGCTGGGGATTTAGCTCAGTGGCCTAAGCGCCTTCTTGGCAAGCGCAAGGTCATGAGTTCAATCCCTGGTGCCACAAAAAAACAAACAAACAAACAAAAACAACAAAAACAACCATGGCTTTCCCTCTTTACTTTCTGCATTAGTCCATATACAAAGGAACTTTCATCAACATTAGACCACGTGGATGAGCGCTTGGTGCCATGCCTCTCTTCAAACCCTTCCTAGCCCAGGAGGAGTCAGAGAAGGGTGCTAAACTGACTGGGAGACTTCTGCCCACTGAGGCAGACCCACATTCTAGTGTGTCAGATTCTTGGCTTTCAAAATGAAAAAGCACAGTTGGGCACAAAACCTTTCCAAGAACAAGGAGGACTTCTGACTGGTACTCTGCTCTATTTGAGATTATGTCTGGCAGGCAGACTTTGGTTCTTTATGCAGCTGGCTGGAGTAACTGTCTATCTGGGAGACCATCTTTCCCTTAAAGCAGAACCCCAAACCTGGATTCTGAGGGAGATAGTAGAAAGGCAGAGTTTAGACACAGGTTCAAGCAGCATTCTCCAAACCAGGTAACAGTTTTGGGAGCAGATAATGTTGAGTTTTTAGGCATCGCCAATAAACCTTTGATCTTCATTTGATCTTTTAGGTATATTTATGATTGATGAAAACTTAAGGAGAGGGGGACGGATGTTACTGGCAATCCAAACTTCTACACATGGGGTTTTGAGGTTCTTTTAAAATGGAGTTCACTTGAGATTTCCTTATTTTCCAGAATCATCAAAACTTAGTTCTACCAGTAATATAAATAACTATTAATAGGGCAACTTCAAATGATGGAAAAATCCTATGTTGTATACCTTAAGAAGCTACTAGACTTGCAGTTTATAACTAAAAGATGGAAATTAACTTGTAATTAATGAGGAACAATAGTATTTATTCAGTTTCCTATCCCCTTCACTTTATTTCCTTCTTAAAACTGCTTGATAATGCCATTTCTTAAGACTTGCAAACTAATGTATTTGGCAATGTATTTTTCTTTAGGTACAATGCAAATTGTTATGTTCATTTTCTGTTTTTCAGATATGGACATTTCTTCCTAATCTGCGTGATCCACTGGACAACTTGAGGTTGGTATTACCAGAGTCACAACCCTGATGGGGCTGGTGACCCTACTGCCCCTAGTACTTCCTCAATGTTAGGGTGACTACAGGCAAAGGTAATTAACTTGTATCTGAGAACTACCCATAATGAGTTTCCTTTCAAATTGGAGGATTAAAAAAAAAAAAAACAAGTTGGAGGAAAAAAAAAAGACTAATTATGATGCAAGTTTTAGAGTAACAGAGGCTTATGGGATTTGTTACAGTTTTTACTAAAGTGAAACTCTTCACCGAACACTGAAAACTTAGTAAAATGGGGTAAATTTCATAGAAACAAATTTGACTCTATCACAGCAAATGTTACAATAAATACACAACATTAAAAATTCTAAGTAGGGCAAGTCCTTTCCCATTTCTGCTTGCCAACTCTTGGAATGCTTTCCATCTGGGCTCAAGCCTCATCTCTCACCTGTGGAATTGGCCCTGTCTGAAAGGGACATGGATGTGCCAATGGGCCATGGGCTGCCCGGGTGGTAGAGATGACTGCGAGCTGGAGAAGCGAGGCTGCTGGAGTGGAAATGATGGTGAGGGTTATCGAGGGAATGGATGGGATGGGCACTAATCACAGCTGTGGATGAACACAAGACAGAGAAATGCTTAACATGCTTGCACAGACACACATAAATCACAGTTTAAGAGCTAAGTCATCCCCCTTCCCACCACCCATACCACCAGTCATTCCCGGGGCTTTTTGTCACAGATGGCTGGATTTGAACAATTAGCCAGTGATTTTTATCTTTGTTTTAACAAATGAATGTGCTTCTATGCGTGTATCTACATAGGTACAGGAAAAAAAGCCCTAGGAATATGTACTAAAATGTTAACAATGAAAGCAATGCTGCAGGGAAGAGTGGTCAGGATTAAAAAAATATTTTTCTTTTGCTTTATCAATATTTTCCAATTCTTCTATTATAAACATGGATTACATGAGAGTTACGAGAAGTATCTATTTGAATGTCAAAAATGTAAATCCGTAAGTAAAAACAGTGGCCTGGACATTTTTGGGGGGCAAGGGGGAGCCCTGCTGAAGGTGCTGCAGTCCCTTTTCCTTCTCCTTTGAGTATTAGCCCTAATTCACTGTCTTTTTTTTTTATTTGCTGAAAGAGGCATGTAATGGGTATTAATACAGGAGCATTGTTTAACCAGTTTTCATATCTTAGAAGGAATACAGATCAAATTGACTTTGATGGTTCAATCTAGTACTAAAAGCATGAACTTTATAGGCCTATGGCACCATTTCTCCAGCCATATTCATCAGCATTTTAAAATATAAATGGATCTTTTGTAATTTCCTCTTCCCACACTGGCTAACGATTCAATTTACTGCATTTATTTCACACAGAGATTCTACATATAACCTTCTTTTCTTTTCTCTCTCTTTTTTTTTTTTTGTACCGGGGATCAAACTTACAACCTGGCGCTTGCCAGGCAGGCGCTTACACCACTGAGCTAAATCCCCGGCTCTACATACAACTAACTAACTAACTTACTTTCTTTTTTTTGGTACCAGGGATCAAACTCATGACCTTGTGCTTGCCAAGTAGGTGTTTGTACTGCTGAGCTAAATCCCTGGCCCACTACATACAACTTTCTATGAAGCCTTTTTAATGAGGCTCCACATTCAATCTCCAAGATGTAAACAAAGAAATAAAAATTAGAAGGCCAATTCAGGAATAAAATTTTCTTAGAACAGTTGCAGAAATTGAATGTTTAAGATCAAGATTACCAGCTCTAAACTCCCCCTCCCTCCTCCAAATAGAGCAGAAGAGGAATACAGGGTATTTTCTTTGTTTTCTAAGCAATGATTTTATGAACTTTATGGTAAAACTTAGTCCTTTGAGGCCAGTTAAAATGTCTTCTATCATTAGACAACCTAGATCTTTGTGGGGCCATTAACCATCTGGTGAAAAGAAATTCTAGACAATGAAATAAATTCATTTATTCTCCAGCTATCCCCTGTTCTGGCCATGTGTAATCA